>CABFOV010002034.1:0-67681 GCA_902141375.1 Timema poppense | reverse complement strand
GGGGGGACTATTTTAAAAGTCGTCGTCTGAATTTTTCTCCAAAGTTAAATTCCCCTTGAATCTATTTAAAGGTCTTCTCAAGAATATTTTTGAAAATTGAATGCATCTAGGAATCAGCTGGAATTTGAGATAAGGGCATCATTCAGCTTTATATTCGATAATATCAGATGATTTGAAGTGTATCTAAACTTCTAAAGGGGGGCCAACTTATTTCAGAGGGGGGTTATTTCTGGGGGAAAGCGCCCCCTGCTCCCACCGCTACTGTGCCAATCTGGCCACTGAATACAAAAAAGATCCCAACGCATCCTTAACGAATGAACTAATACAGTTTGCAGCACTAGTGGTGGACACAAAAGACTACAAAGACTCTTTCCAAGTAATTGTTCTTCTATGAAATCCTCATACCTTTCAGCATGGGAAGTAATACAATTAATGAAATTGACATTGATATGTTTTAAACAATAAAAGCAAGGAAAATTTGTATTGTAATGAGCGTTTTCAAGAAGTATTTATGTAGCCTATTTCCTTTACCTTTGTTATAATATTTGTGTAGAATTAAACATGTGATTAATTTTTACCTTTCCTCAGACACACCATGATGTAATTTACATCGACCTGCTTCGGTGGCCTCATGGTATAAGGCGTCACTCACTATTGCAATAGACTAGATTGCCGATGGTGAGGAAACCAGGGCTTGAATCCCAGTTGGGTGTACTGAGGGTGATTTTTGATTGATTGTTTTCTCCTTGTCATCCTTTCAAATGCGGGTACACTTCCTCTAAATTCGAACTTTACTATGCCAAATTCACTAGCGTAATTGGTATACATGCGTATAGTCTAAGCATGTACTAAGACACGGTTCTAAAGCAATACATGGGTTTATGGGGAGGGGGGACAGGGGGGTCACCTTGTATACCGACCCGAGGTCCCCACATGCGTATATCCGGCCGGAACTGTCTATTTGATATACGTGAGAAAGAAAGGAAGAAATACATTGGGACCAAATAAGCATTACAGTACCCAAAACAAGCCAATAAAGAGAACATCTTATGAAATACATAATAGTAAGATCGAGCAAGAAAGCAATACTCCTGTATTCCTCCTGGATTCTTGGTAGTTAGTGATAAAAAAAAAAGTAAAACATTTAGAAATTCTGATAAGCCGTGGTACCACGTCATTTTAATAAGACAATATAAGAGAGAAGGCTCAAGCTGGTTGAGTTTGTATGGCTAATAGCAATTATTTAGACCTTACACCACTTTTAATCGCTCTCCAATAAAACAGCACAATAAATTTGTATAGGTTTCTTTTTCGACAGCAAAACGAAATGTAGACAACAGAGCTAGAGTTAAAGTGACTTTCTAAGGTTGGCAATCATTCAGGCGAAAGAAAGACTTGAAATGGTTTCGACACCACTAGAGCAATCTAGCAGCCGATTGGAGAAACTTGTCATAACTTGCAACGTAAGGCAAGAGAGAAAGTTTTACTGCCACCAAAGATAAAGTGGCTACCGATTGGATCTATTTATATATTTTTTTAAATCAACAGTTTGTTACAGGTTGCTGTTTGATGCAGAAACTAGGACTAGAAAATGACGCATGGAGTGGAGCGCCGGTTCCCTTCTGGCCCCCCGGAGCGGTCCGAGAGGCCTAGGAAGTAGGAACGCAGTACTACCGTACTCCCCTTGGCCGGGAAAGTGAGCCAGCCCAGACTAACCGACCGACCCGCCTGCCTGCTGCGATATCTGTGTGCTCGGCTCGCTGCCTGCCTGTGTCGAAGGGACAGGAATAGTTCGTTTCAGCCGGGCGGACCAAGCCTGGCCTCGCTCGCTACAAAACACGCAGCACAACAGCTTTACTGCAGCCAAACTAGCATCGCTATCAGAGCTACGAGCGGCAGCTGCCAGCACTACTAAAAAACAGTCCTCTTCACTTGGCTTTTATTTTTTTACTATCCAGCCTTCCATGCCTTCGGGCGCAAAGGAAACTTTCGAACCAGCAATCCTGTCGCACGTTGCTGCCTACGCTGCCAAACTTACCATGCGAATAAACCTAACGTTTAAAAAATAAGGTTACTTTCAGAGGCATCGCAATCAATTAGGGGAAGAGGGAAGACAGAATATAAATAATAACTTTAAATTATAAAATTAAGATAATTCTCAACCAAATGAATAATAAGCTACGAATCATCAATCAAAGTTAAATAAATATGGCTTCAAACGGTGATTTTAATTTTTCTAAGCACAGTTTTTCACTATTTATTTTAAAGTACCAAAAATGTTATACCAGATTATTGAGGGGAAGTATCCCAGCTAAGGACGACCATGCCTACTTTATGATTAGCTTCAATCGGGGTAAAAATTTAACAACCAGCATACGATTGCTTACACAAGTTATTTCGAATAGTCCAATTTATTTATAAAGAACTTTCTTAAAAGTACTTTTCCTACCAGAATCCTACTTTATATTTAGATTTGATAAGAAAAAAAAATTGTTATTCAAATGGGTTTTCGTAAGGAAATCGGGCCGTATTTACAAAAAAGACATGTGAAAGTTGTGCATCAACTATACAAATATATTCTACACTTTGTTTGCATTGTAATCAAACACAGTGATACAATTATAAATAAGGTAATAGAGAAAAGGGGTAAACGTAAAATACAGAAAACAAATGCACAATTAAAAAACCTCACTGGCAGTTGTTTCACATAGAGAGAGGTCAGGCAACGGAGCCGGGAGGATGGATTACGCAACAGACACCTTACGTCAATCCTACGTGGAACTTGGAAACACGTGACCACGACAGCCGCTCACACGGGAGACACTGTTTTGTATCCCATCAAGTATTAATTAAGACACAACCAAATTAACTGTACCAATCATTTCTAGATTTTTTTTTCATTCACGCGTTGCTACTTGTTTGGGATATAGGCATAGGTAGATTTTAATTACGCTGATGTCATACGGCTAAAGGTAGCATTAGAAGAGATGTGTTCACATTAACACGGAGCGAGAGTGGGAAACAATGCTAGAACGAAACACATTCGGTAAACCCAACCGGGATTCGAACTACGAACCCAGGTATCGGCACTCCAATCTAAATAAGCTTGACATTTAGAACGCGTGCCCGCCTGCGAGGGTTAGAAAACATTGACTTAGGTTTTTTAACAGGCCTTAACAACAAAGACAACCAATGGTTTGGTTAAAATTTCATACAAACGTGTTAAAACATTTTTACGTCCATTACTGTTTACAGCCTGTCGTCTGGGTCATTTTATTTTATTCAAGACATATATTTTCCATTACCGGCTTACTAGGTCTGTCATAGCTTCATGGTCCTTATAATCCAACTCAAGACTAGGACAGGAACAACATCCAGTCCCCGACCGTTAATTCACTACACTGTGAAAGGGTAAACCGATACTTCACCAATTTAGTAAACATTCTGCCTTGCTTACTTACGTCAATCATGAAAACAATAATCAAGGAAAATTAAAGCATTAGTTCTAACAGTTTCCAAACTTTAAAATCACAAATAAAATAATATCTTTACTTAATTTCAAGCGCATGAATAAGTAAACAATCACATTATAAGGAATGGTTGGAATAAACCAATTTCCAACTCCACCAACTTCCACGCATCGCGGGAATCCCGGTTTGGAAATGAAACAAGACAAACACAAACAAAAAAAAGAGCGGCTTGGCAACATCGCTACTTACGTCACAAGTTGTCATGACTACAAATAACGCAATTAGCTGTCATATTTGTCTCTGATCAAAACTTGAGAAAGCCATGTAATGGCAATCATTTTTCGGAAATCAAAAGAAAACTACGAGACTTAATATTTGATTATATATTTTAAACCCACATTTTTATCATCATTACCAAACCAATAAAGTAATTCTTCTTTATCATTTTATTATAATGTTTTAGCTTTTTGCATTCCTTAATGATAGGTCAGATTTCAAAGGTATGATGATACTGGGAGTAGGGGGTGGATACATAATGTTGATTTATATAAACGGTACTTATCACAAGACAGGATAATCAAAACTCGCAATTTACGGTTGGCAGGACATGCAGCACGAATGGGAGAATCTAAAACCGTGTTTAAGTATAGACTGGCAAACCCAATGGGAAGAGACTATTGAGAAGACCTGGACGTAGATGGGAGGCTAACGTTAATTAGAGGTGACCTGGTGGTCTAGGGGTAAGGTGTCAGACTTCTGTGCTGGCGGCCGGGGTTCAATCCTCGGTCCCGGCACAAATTTATCTGATTACCAAACCCTTCCTTCACCTCTGACAAGACATCTTGTGAATGTGGGGAATGCCAGGCCTCCAGCGTGGTTCGGATTCCACGTTAAGCTGTAGGTCCGCCATTTCATCTCACAATCACCCTACCATTACACATTAGCGTAAGTGCGTATAACCCGAACGGGTAGTAAGACGCGGTGCTAATAATAATAATAATAATAATAATAAACATTAATTAGAATATACCTGAAAGAAATAGGGTCTAATGAGGTGGACTGGATAGAACTAACCCAAGATAGGGATGGGTGGCGTACTTTTGTAAGTGCTAACAATGATTTATTGATTTCCTAATACCATAAAGTAAGTAAATGTTTAAAAGATTTTCACTAAAAAAGGTGAAGCCAGGTCACATATATTCCAATGTTGATAGAAAGGGTCTTATTAACTGAGAGTTAGAAAGGTTATTTGATCTTGTTTTATATAATTATTCATACGTCATATTACGCGATTGATATATCAACACTTATAAAGTAGCACTAACAAAATAGTAAAATACTATCAATTTTGGACGCAAAATAAGTCTAAAAGAACCTTTTGAGTCAACTATATAATTGCCTTCGAAAGATCAAAATTTACAAGGAATTCTAAGTAAAACATTATACAATTTTCATATTAAGACTTAATACTTTACTTTTCTTTTCTCACATTATCAAGTTAAAAAAAAAAGTTTATGCAAGGCAAATATTTTGTGGCCGATGCAATGAAACTTTCACCAGAAAACTGAGCAGTAAGATTAATTACCCATGACGTGGCGTTAGTTAAATCTTGAAAAGATATACCAATATTATTATATCTATATACACACATACACATCAATATCATATAATATAATATTTATACACACACAAACCTTAAATCTATCTCCAGCATGTTCGGGCTATCCGCATTTTAATTACACTACTGGGGTGGTGATGGAGGTAGAATTTTAGAGAAAACGTATCCGTACACGCGTGGAGGAAGAATGAAAAACCATTTAATTGAATAATCCGAATAAAAATTATAATTGAAACCTACGTACGATCCAGTCACTTTGTTCCTCATGAATAAGCGCCGCGTAAAATAGGTACACATGCCAGGCAGTGCATTTTCAGGGTTGCCACTATTTTCTTATTACCAAATTCCCTGTGTTTTCCAGGTTTTCCAGAGGAAATTTTCATTTTTCCAGATTTCCCGGTTTTTTCCAGACGCAAACAAATTCCCTGTCTTTTCCCGGTTTTCCCTGTTTTCCAGGTGCGTGGCAACCCTGATTTTGTTCTTTGATGAAAGGGATATCATAGTTTGAAACCCCGAAGGTTGCGTTAGCGAGTGGTTTTTTGTTGTTCTATCCTCTCTTTGTGCTAATGTGGGTGCACCTCCTCTTAGTCACATTCATACTATTCCAAATATTTGAACCGTCGAGGTGGGGATTTAGGAAACACGAGAAGAGGACAAATTTTTATTCAGTTTTTATAGCAAAACATTTTTTGGCATGAATAAATAAAATATTGCATCGTTTTTTGTTTGTTTTTTGCGTGGGGATATCGAGAGTTCTTGAACATCTATCGTGAGTATTGCGGCATTAGATGACATACTTTTTAAATTAAGATAGAAATTTGTCATTAAATTTTAGAACACCCTCGACAGATATTCAAGAAAATGTTGAGTTCCCCATGTGAAGAAAATTAAATTATGTTTGTAATGAAGCAATATTTTATTTATTTTGACCAAAAAGTGGTTTTGACGTAAAAACTGCAAAAAGAGTGACCTTTTCTTGCGTCCCTACACATCAACAACCTTAACAATCCGTACGTTGAACAAACTAATAAATAAAAAACCAACCCGGTACAACTCGCTGGCACTTAACTTAGAATGAGGCCATACAGAAAGCAGTTTTGAAATGATAGTTTGACAGCTCAGAAAGGGCACGACT
Source organism: Timema poppense (assembly GCA_902141375.1). Lineage (NCBI taxonomy): Eukaryota > Metazoa > Arthropoda > Insecta > Phasmatodea > Timematidae > Timema > Timema poppense. The sequence continues at coordinate 61,458 of CABFOV010002034.1, read as the reverse complement.
GTCGATTGACAACTCGATAAAACATAGCTCTGAGTGGTAGCACAATTTATTTGCTTAAACTTAGATTAGAAACTAATTCAGTGTATTCGTTCAGGCAATTACAAACTAAATATTTATAAAGTAAAGAAGCCTAAATAGTCAAGTAAATAATGGTTATTTACAGCACTTATGGTTTATTTCTTTACAAAACTTTTCGAACTTCATTATATACCCTAGTAACGAGAATGTATTTTTTATAAATCCCATATAACCCAAGTAATGCTCACTTCAAAGTCAATTTTTAAACGTGTTGGCACTTCTATTTGGATCGTGAGTATGTGGGCAGTAAATATATTACATTTTAGTACTTGATAGAAGCGTTGAGCTGACTATTTCCGTGAGGGCGACACCATTTGATTCGATGTACGTTCTTCACATTTGACACGCTTGAGCAAACTTGATATTTTTAATACTGCTTTGTGTGTGGTCTCAGCTAGACTATCTCTTAGCCGATCACCTTAGCTCAGTCAGTATAGCGACCACCTACTTATTTAAAGGGTCCCTTATTCGTTTACCGACAAGGGACGAACGTCGATTGTTCTGGAACCGAATCGAATGTTCCCTTTCTCTGGGTGGGAAATCAGAATTAAGTTAATCTAAACAATTAATATTCAATGACATGGCCAAAAATTCATTAAAACAAAAAAAATGAACTAATTTATAGAAACAAAAGTCAATAGACGAGATATATTTTAATATTTTAAAGCTACAGTTAACATGAGAAACCCGCATCGATGGGCGCGTGGACTAAACGTTAGGGTTCGAATCCCAGCTTCATGTATGTAGAAATATTTTTTTTATATTCTTACTCCACGCAAACGTATGTATATTTCCTTTAAATTATGCTTTCCTTATCAGCAAAGAACCAGAGGGTAATACGACGCTGCGAGAAAAACAAAAACAAAAGAGGGTATCAAAACATTAGTTGACACAAAATTTAAATTTTTAGATGCTAGTCCTGTAGAGAGGCTATTCACACTATTGAAAATGACAAAAAGCCCTCACATCACAATATATTGGTTAAACTTACAATCGGACATTCCCTCGGAAGGGGGAGGGGGGACAACAAAGTTTTTTAAATAAGTTTCCCATTACATGTGTTATTCTCATGCCACCACGTGTTATCCAGTCTGTGCTGCCCTATCTCTCTGTCAGATAACTGCATCCTTTTACTACGAGCCGGTGGGGGAGGGGGAAAGAGGATGGGGGGAGATGGAGTGAGTTGCCTCCGACCCCTCCCCCATCCCAAGTTACGACTTCTGAAAGCGATTACGAGCTTGAATGAATGACGGCGGCCAGGATTACCTCAGGGGTGACCATACATTTGACCTTTCAAAACCTTAATCGTGGGATTTTATTATGGCATTCCTTTGAAATTAATCTTAGCGGATTGACAAAAAATAATATTTCACCATTGTTTATCTTCAATCGCCGGAACGTTATGGTAACCGAATACCTTTGATGTGACAGGTTTTATTAAAGGAAGGGGAGGTATATCAATAGGAATTCAAAAGGGAAGTTAGTCTTTCTGAGCTAGTTCGAAGAAAAATTGATTAATAAAAGGACCATAGTTATTGTTTATGTTTGTAAAAGAGATGCATTTAAGATAAATAAAATATGCATGTGTAAGTGGATTTGAATTTGGTGTTATGTATGAAAAAAATATACATGATAAGCCTACTATATTTTAATGGGAAGTAGATTAGCGACCAGTTAGCCTGGTAACATTCTTGTTTATGATTTTAGCTACAGTTTTAGTCGGAATTTCTAAACACAAATTTGTTGTTTACTGCCCATCCGAAATTTGTATCAATTTGAAGACACGTTGTGAGGAAGATTAATTCAATTAAGTCCACCAGAATGTGTTAAAAAATATGGAAAAACTAAATTTAATATAAAAATCATGGTAGTCCATTTATCTAAATCCGTAGCTAGGGGAAGTAAATGCTTAAACTGTTCGACCATCACTGTAGGTAGATTGATGTTCATAAATGAAATTTTAGGTGATCTGGGGTTCTAGGGGTGAGGTGTGACTTCTGTGCTGGGTGGGGTCCGGGGTTCAATTCTAGGCCCTGGCACAGATTTATCTGATTGTCAAACCCTTCCTTCGCCTCTGGCAAGACGTGTATTAATCACAACTTGTAAATGTGTGGAATGCCAGGCCTCCACCGTGGTTCGGATTCCACGTTAAACTGTAGGTCCCCCATTTCATCCATCTCACAATCACTCTACCATTGCACATTAGCGTAAGTGCGTATAACCCGAACGGGTAGTATGACGCGGTGCTAATAATAATAATTAGTAATCAAATTCGCTCATTCGTGAGTAGAGCAATACGGCGGCGATGGTTGGCTCCCATATTATCAACAGTCAAATGGAACATTTTGAGCCACATTGGTTTTTCATCTATTGTCAATAGACATTTTTCTACTAAAGAGTATAAATTCCCTTTTGTCACATATCAATATTATTCCAAAAACTTAGATCACCTAGCGGTGTTGTAAAAATCAGTTAAAATTCTCTTATAGCATGTTTTATACTCTGTTTATCCTGAAAGTTAACAGTTTTACCTTGACCAATTAACATTTTGGCCCTATCTTATAAAGCCGAACCTCAGTGTAACCCTTTAGGGTAATCTCGCTACCTAAGTGTATATAGAATATGTACAATCAACTAACGCTGACCCACTCAGGTGGACGCGTGGTCTAACGCGCTAGTCTAGTGTTGGACTAGACTGCCGAAGACGGGGAGATTGGGGGTTTGATTCCGGTCGAGTGCACTGGGGTGTTTTTCTAAATGGGTTTCCACTCTACTTCCACACAGATGCGAGTGCACTTCCTATCGATTAAACTTTTCTAATCCCTAAGCCATTAGTGTAGTTAGTACATAGGTGTATAACCGAGAGGGTAGTAAGCCACTTGGAGACATGTTCAGGTGTTTTTTTAAAAAAGCATGAGCTTCACTTAAATAAAAGGTGGTGGTGGTAGTAGTAGTAGTAGTAGTCTATTTTTCATTATAAAGTACCGCGTCTTACTATCCGTTCGGATTACACGCTTAAGTATTAATTACGCTATTGGATTGGGAAGGTTGAATTTAGAAGAAGTGAGCCCGCATTTACGTGGAGGGAGACTGGAAAACAATTTAGGATAAAACCACCCCTAGTTCATCCGACCGAGATTCGAACCTTAATCTCCCAATCCTCGGCAGTCGAGCTCAACACAAAACTAGCGCGTTAGCTAACTACGCCACCGAGGTAGGTTAGTAGTAGTCTAGGGACAGCAGGCTATCAAAACAGAAGTCTCGTGGTGAGTGTAAAATGTCAGTATCATAAATGAGTACAGCGCGGATGGGTAGTAAAACCCTGTGCAAAATAATGAGCAGTTTTTATACTCGTGTGTGGAACAATATTGGCTCTAAAAATTCCAACATTTAAATGAATTTTCATTTTATTTGGAGCTCAAGTAATTAGTTTCAACGCTATTACTTTTTTTTATTACGAAAGTGTTTATTTACTCTTTGTTTTCAAATAGAGGCAGTATTGTGATCATGAACATTTTAAACCACAACATTATGATGCACTTACCCGCCTCGGTGGCGTAGTTGGCTAACGCGTTTGTCGTGTTGAGCTCGACTGCTGAGGACGGGGAGATCGAGGTTCGAATCTCGGTAGGGTGAACTGGGGTGGTTTTTCCTAAATGGTTTTCCACTCTCCCTCCACGCAAATGCGGGTCCACTTCCTCTAATTCAACCTTCCCAATTCCTAATCCATTAGCGTAATTAGTACTTAAAGCGTATAACCCGAACGAGTAGTAAGACACGGTGCTAAATATTATTAATATTATGATGCACTCTTGTGTGTCCTCAAATCCAAAAAAGTGGATTTTACATGTCTACCCCCCACGTATGTCTGTCTTTCTGTCATTGGACTTATATTCGAAAACGTTTATGGATTTTATTCAAACCTGATATTTAGATACAAGTCTTACCTCAGGACTTTTTTTGAGTTTGGCCTTTAAAATAAGGTTAGTTTATACTGATTAATTAAAAAAAATTAGCTCAAATGATTGTGTTTAACTGTATAGGTGTGTTTGTACAGGAGTGTTTGGCACACCAAATAAAATTGTAGCTTATACTTGTTTTTCTAACTAATGACAGGATTTAAAATATATACATATGTATATATATATATATATATTAATTATATTCTAGTGCAAGAGTTTCCAACTTAAAAGTGCCCGAGGATCACAATTGAATTCACGTATCTTAATCGGCTAGTATTTGTCAAGTTATGCAAAAACGAGAGCAGGTATTTAACTTTTAAATGAAATATGAAGGGGTGATTAGATTGAACATGTCTAGTTACCTATTTCCTAAAAAAAATTCTGACTAAAATTATGTTATCTTTGATATGTCTTACGTTTTCCCACGCAAGTTAAAACTTTCCGTTTCTCAGCTAAAAACAACCAGTAGATTACTTTTCCAAGAAACTTAGTGGGCGGGGGGGGAATCGCAGTCCACAATGAGAAACCCCTGTCCTGGTGAGTAAAATTACTATGATTATACAAGGTTATGTCTAAATTATTTATCTTTCTAATTCAGTATTATGTACTTATCGAAATTACGTTTAGATAATAATGATGTTCTAATTAATAAAATTACTGACTGTAAAAAGTATTGTCTAAATTATTTATCTTTAAAATTCAGTATTAACCACCAAAATTATGTTTATGTATATTAATGTTCTAGTGAATAAAAATACTGACCAAACAAAATTTTATCTAAGTTATTTATCTTTCAAATTCTATAGTATCAAAATTATGTTATATATTAATGCTGTATAGTTAATAAAATATAACTACATATATAAACCAAACTGTCTAACTTATTTATCTTTCGGTATTATTTAAAATAATCACCTTCCCATCTTAAACATTTGTGCGTTGTCGGTCTTTACAGGGTGTCCAGCCAAACTATATTTTTAAATTCCCTGACTTTTCCAGGGTTTCCAGATCCAATTTACTTTTTCCCAGACCATTATTTATTGATATTATGTACATATTACGAAAATAATTTTTAAGATCACAAATTAAATATTATGGTTTTTTTTCTAGATACATACACATTCTGAAGTTGTATCACTCAATAAAGGGATTAAATAATTTCTGCCCCCGGGGAAATGGACTATTATTTTAAGTTAAAAGTAGATTTCAGTAAAATTGTATTGAGCCATTAAAAGATTACCTCAAGCAAGAAAAATTTAAAATAGTTGTGGGACAGAGTCATTCTTAGTTCCTTCTACTTAAAATGTAGGCCTAGTCCAATTTTGCGCATGTGAATAATCATGACTCAACTTTGGCTAAAGACATGTGGCAGAAGGGTGGAAAGACACAAAACTCACTTGTTGACCTTGAGAAGTGATATAAGTCTGCTCAACATAGACAATGGTGTGAAAGTGATTACAGCTGAGTATTAACTGGAAGAAAGGTGTTATTTTGACTATTGTGAATCAAAATATGAGGCTTTATATAGACAAAATGTAAAATTTCCAAAAATTTAATAAAAATTCCCTGACTTTTCCTTGACCAAGTAAATTCCCTGACAATTCCCTGTTTTCCAGGTCGCTGGACACCATGTTTTAAAATGTATTTAAAGTTATTTCTTAGTGATATAAATATGAAAATGAAGCCCCTTTCCTAAAGCACACCCTAATAAATAAAAACTCAAAACAGGATCAACAAGGAGTTTACCTACATCAGCAGTCACATGGCTAACGTGTCACGAGGTTTGAATCCTGGTCAGGTGTACACCGATTATAGTTTTTTGAGTCCCCACTTTCCTTATTTGTAAATGTGGGCAGATTTCTCTTATTTATAATGTCATCATTTAAGTTAAGTATGTGGATAGCCCAAATGAGTAGTAAAACGTGGTGCAAAAATTAAGTTTGCATAAAATTCAGTATTAATAGACTAAAAACTAAGTTAATTACAAATTGAAGCTTGCACATATTTTCTCTATTTTAATTTTTTCTTCTTCCAAATAATGTGTTGTTTAAAAATAAGGAAATATAACCAAGCAGAGGTGTTTGAAATTAAGTAATCCCTAAGTAATAAATTATGTATTTAATTAATTTAACTATAGAAAAGTGGGCAGAGAAATATTTTATAAAATACTCAATTTGGATAATATTATATTGTTTAATGTGCAGTGCTAGTGTATAAAATTCATCTCAAATGATTTTTAGTATAATTAGATGTGAAACTGAAGATCTGCTGAAACATGCTCTTTATTACCTTTTATAGATTTGACAATAGTAGCAAAGAAATAATATTAATTTGTTTTAAATGCCCAAACTATAAGCCCGTAACAACTCTTTAAAGTGGCTATTTTTGTTAGTAAATACCTTAGTAAGCCTATTCAATGACTAAGTTTATTAAATTTAAAGAGCAGTGTTTCGTAATGCAGTTTTTGATGAGAAAATAATAATGGCCATATAAATGGCCGTCAATGGTTTTGTCATGCTTGAGTGATTAGATAAAGACTTTTTATTTTTAGTGTTTGGCCTTAAAATTAACCTGATACATTCAAATAAACAACTATTTTATATGAATTATACATTATTTAATATAAATTACAACCATTGTTTTTTCAGAAATAATTTATAACAAAATTTATTTTCTTCTAACAATACAACTCTATGTCATTTTTTGTAGGCCAAGAAGTGTTATAGTTACTGTAGGATTTAAATTCTTATATTTAAATTTCAATAAAAGTAATTTGAATTTATGATTCTCAATAAAAATTATTTACATATGCAAGTAAATGTAATCACTCTTAAGGTGCATATAATTATTTACAACTTTATGTTGCCATGAAACAATGTTTCACTGTTCAGTGAAAAAAACTCGCAAATAATAAAGTTAGGTAAATTGGCTCCTATATTCAGGAGCATATTATTACCTAATTGAATAAATAAAATGCTTCATTAGTCAGGATCATCACCACAAGCACTGCTTAATAAATTATCCTTTATTAATGAAGCTAAATTGTGCAAGCCTTGACATTTCAAAACTTGAAAGTACAGCAAACACGAAATGATGTGGGGATTAATATGTTTATATTAGTCTAGACATTTATTTCAAAAACGTTAAAAAATAACTTGAGAGTTAATTGCTGTACTCATTACACCATATCTCTTTCAGGTCCATTTCAATATCATCCTTCTATTTGCTTCTAGGTATTCCCAATGGTTTTGTCAGTCAGTACTCTAAACAAGCTTATGAAATCTAATTCGCGCTGCATGTTTTGCCCACCATAATCTACAAGACTTGATTATCCTAACAATGTCTTATTATGAATACAGGGTATTTAAATCATAATTATGTAACCTCAAATCCTCAGTAACCTTATCCCTTTATGGACACATTGTTTTCATTTTCAAACACCCTAAATTTGTCCCACCACTTAAGGTATAAGAGACCACCTTTCACACCCATTTGAAACAATCAGTAAAATTATTGTTTTGTATATTCTTAATTTTACATTCCTGACTATTATTTTTCTAATATCCAAGCTAATTAAATTGTTTCTAAATATTTAAATTCAATAATCCTGTCAATAAATTAGCACATCATATGAATAATATCAACAAACACATTTTTTTCTTCAACCCTCCACCATGCAACACTAAAAAATTATTCTTTATGGTTTTTTCTATCATCAAAAAAATTATTTAGAAAACTAGAGAAAATTAGCACACATATTTATTTTAAACAAAATACTTCCTCTTTACTTTGAATAAAGCATGTTTATTGAGCGTTTATTAACATTGTATGGTTTTCAATAACATAAGTGAGGAATGCAAGAATGCAGTTCGGTGTTCTTGATCCATCACGTTATCAGAGTTTTTTTTGCACTAATCTTTAATTAGGTCTACATTATTTTTAAGCATCCACAATTTCATAATATTGTAAGTTTAATGAATTAGCCTAGAAATTCATTTTTTTAGTGCCTTTACCAATTAAAAAACCTTGGCGTTGGTATATTTTCGAACATGTGGTGCATTCTGACAATAGCAAAGAAACTCTCAAAACGCTTATTTAAATACAATTTCTAGGTGGCAACATACTCTTTTAATAAGGATTGGCAGCGTATAACCCGAACGGGTAGTAAGACGCGGTGCTAAATATTATTAATAAGGATTGGAACTGGCAAACTAACAGTATAAATCTTTTTGCGCCTTTTGCAAGTCTGGTTCTTGGACAATTGTATTAGATATCAAGGATAAAGGTGTGTTTTAATAAAGCTCACCCACAAATTAAAATTAATTTGCCTTTGATTTCAAAATGTAGTGTTTTTATTATTTTTATGAATGACACTAATTAGGTTTTAATTCACATTTTATCTATTATTTAAAGGAGTAATTTACTTTTTTCCCCCTGAACTTGAAAATATTTTTAAATACATATATAGCTTTCTTTATAGCCTTGAAATAAGTTTATTTTGAAATTTCATATAGTACTACCAAAGCGAGATACATAAAAATTATGTAATATTTTTATCCAGAATATTGGCTTGTGATTTTAATTTAATGTGTCCTCATTAAAACTAAGTGATACAAGAGATTAATTATTGAGACTAAATATTGTTTTATCATTATGAAACTATTTAAAATAGGTTCTCATAAAAAAAATCAGGGTTAGAAAAAGACATACATGAAATACCATTATTTTGAAACAGTCAATTTGTTTCTTATGAAACATTATAGTTGGAAGAAACTTTTGTCTTGGGTCAAGTGGAATAGCCTTTTATTTTTTAAAGACCAATGTTGGGTGGCTTAAAATACATAATTGTATCTATTGGTAACAATTGTTGGTGCACAAAGAATGTCCTTTCTACCAATAGAAAAGCAAGGCCATTTTCACCTAATTTTAAATTACTGTGTTTCATTTCTAAATAAATTATTCCTTTTAAGTTTTTTCCCTACAAATGTTTTCCTGGTTTAAATTTTTTTTAGTTCTAACATGTTTAATTATCCATTTAATATCCTGTCTTTTTGCAACAGAACTTTTGAATTGATCAGAGATGATTTTTTTTTCTTTATCAATAATTTTATCATTTTAAAAGATGCCACACACCCCCCCCCCCTTTATATTGTAATCTTCTTAATATTTAAGAACCAGGAACAGTAATTTATTTATAAAAAGTTCAAGCTAATTTCATTTATGTCTACTATAGATAATAAAGGTTTTTGTTTTGGAATATTTCAATATAGTAACTATTCACTTTCATTAATTACTTTTGAATTAAAAATACTTTGTAGGTGAAGCTTATTAACTACTACTCATTTGGATTATATGCTTATGTACTAGTTACAATAATGGTTTTAGGGATGAAGAATATTAAATTTATAAGAAATGTACCCACATTTGTGTGGAGAGAAAGTGGAAAACACTTTTCTTTAAAACCACCCTTGGTACACCCAACCAAAATTCAAACCTCGATCTCCCCATCATCAGCAGTCTAGTCTAATGTGAGAGTAGTGCCTTAGACCATGCGGCCACCAAAGCGGTTGTGAAATATATTAAATAGCCTATTCAACTTGGGTAGGAGAGGTGGGTCAATACACTCTACAACTCTTTAAGTGGATTTCATTTTGTTTAGCTGGCATAGATTTTTCAGGTGCCTCAATGATGAGAACCTATATTATTTCCTGGAGTGTTTGAAGGCTTTAGAATGACCAAACCAAAAATTCACTATAAAACTTCATATGTGCAAAAACTGATTTATTCATTAGCAAAATGAAATTAAATCTTTTCAAGCAACTTGATAGTAGTTTCTAAAAATTCTTTCATTTTCTTTTTAATTGCTGCACAAGAGACAAGGCAGCTACAATGGTGGGAATAGTTCTCGTACAACTAAGACAAGTAGCATGTCTACAATAATTAATAAAACTCCATAGATGTTTACTTTTGATCAAAAAGAAACCATAGGCCTAAGAAACAAAATACACATTTTCTATTAAAATTAGTCATCATTTTGAATTTATGTCACCATTATTCAAAGATATTTTAGATTGAGAACAATCATTTCTCATATTGAATAAAATATACTGTTAATGTAATTTTATACCAAACATGATAATTTGATGTGCTTCGAATATAGTACAATAGATGTCACATAATTATATTTAAAAAAACATTAGTGAAAACTATTTAAAANTTAAAAAAAAAAAAAACACCCTCAATACATCAGACCGGGATTCAAACCCTGATATGCCCATTAGTAGTTTAGTTGATTGTGAGCATGATGCCTTAAGCCATGCGGCCACCAAAGTGGTTAGTTGGCTCTTAAAAGATAAAATAGGGCTGTTGATGGTAAATAAGACCATCGACTTTTCACCAGTGGTGATTTAGCAACCTTGTTTTTTTGAAGACTTTTAGTCAAACATTTTGGATATTACACTTTTTTTTGTAAGCTTCTTATAGTGTGGAGGAAATTAGAGTGTTTTCTACTCACCCCCCAACATTAATGAGGTGGGGGCAATAAAACATGTGCTTTTAAATTGAAGGCCTTTCTGCATTTCTGTAAAAACTAAAGGAGCAAATGTGTACAGTAGAACATTTAAATTAATAAAGGCTTAACAAACAACTACAATCACTCTTAAATTGCTGAAAGGAAAGTAATGTCACAAAAGCACAAAAATAAGTCAAACTAAATAGTAGTACATTAAAAACTCACTGTCCTCATTCCCTGTGAGAAACTTATTTTTATTATCTCATCTTACTAGGGGCCTACCTGCTTGGGTTATACACATATATAATTACTCTAATGTGGTAGGATGAAGAAAGAAGCATTCCAGGTAATCTACCTGTATTTGGGTGAAAGCATAGTGAGAAACCATTAAGGAAAAACCACCCTGAGTAGACCCAACCAGGATTTGAGCTTCGATCTCCCCATCAACAGCAGGTCTGGGAAAACTGCTATGCCTTTCTGTGCCAAATTATAAAATCATCACATACACAATGGCTCACTACAATTGTGTGTCAAACTAACACAACATACATTTAAAGATTAAAATTGGTAAACATAATATATGGTCTATTAGATCCCCCATCCAAACTATCATCTTACAACTTGACAATACAAGGAAACATTGGCCCTGAGGCAAGCTATTTTGTTTGGATCCTGGCTTAACAGCTTAATCCCTAAATGGTTTTATTGTTGATAAAGCTTTTGTGTGTGTGTGTGTGTGCATTTTCTGGAACACATATCAGGACCTCAGCTCCTCTATTGCAGTATTGCATATACAAAATTGTGAGAAAAGCCCTATGAATTAGAGAACAGGAAGTTTCAAGGGATGAGGAAGGGAATGTCTGGTCTTTTTTAACTCACCCCTTTCCTTTCATATTATTAAGGGCAGCCCAACATAAAAGCAGCAATGTCTAATCAACTAATAATGTAGGATATAATTGTGATTAAAATTTTAACTTTGTAAAAAATCATATTTTAAGCTCATTAGGTTGTCTTGGAATTTAATTACAACTTTTTATCTTAATTTGAAAAATGTATCATCTAATGCCGCTATGTTCATGCCAGATATTCAAAAACTGTTGGTACCACCATGGGAAGAAATTTATATTCAGTTTCTATTGGGAACAATATATGATTTATTTTGGAAATAAAAAATTGTTTGGTATTAATAAGCACAGCGAAAACACTGCCCTTAATGAGCTTTTTCTACATTCACACCTTAACAGCACTTATAAATGCACATACAAGACTTCCTGATTGATTAGTAATAAAATAGCACTCACACTATCAAAAAACATATAATTAGTTTATAATTATTATTTAGCAATAAGTCTTAGATATCCATCCAGGCCATATTTAATTACACTAGTAGAAAAGTGAAGAAAAAGGTATGGTTTTGGAATAAATGTATATTTGAATTTGTGCAGAGAAATAGTGTAGGCCTGCGCTATATCATTTGGAAATGCAACCCTTAGTACATCTGGCCAAGATTCAAACAGTGACCTGCTTGTCCTGGGCAAACTAGATAAGCCTGACATTTAAACCTGTATTTATAGTCATCTCAGGGGGAGGGGGGGGGGGTTGGTCAACCAATCTCCTAGTATATGAATAACAAGCATTTCAAGTCAATTAAGAGCGGATCTGCTGACTGATTCTAGACTATAAAAACAGACATGATTCTGCATTCTCTCTGGTGCAGATCTATACATTTTAAAATAGCCTGCTCAATTAATTGCCTAGCCTAGACTTTTGATATCTCATTGCAATTGAATAGCTATAAAGAAGGTAGGTTATATGAGTGCAAAACACACCCAACTACCATAATAATTGGGTGTACAACTATGTACCTACTACAGTTTGTAATTTAAGACTTTTTGGAAACCTTTATTTATAGATTAATGGGATGTTTATGCTTAAAAAACACAAACCAATATGAATAAATATTTAACCACGCTGTGGCATTAGGAATTCGAAAATTCATTCACAGACACACTTAGAAAATAACACCATGTATCCCTATATTGAGCTACAGTAGTGTCGATTAACCAAACGTCAATTATCTGAAATGTCAATCAACCAAACCTTAACAACTGCAATAGTGTGGTACGAAAAGCAGATAGAAAGTTGTCCAACCCAACTTATCTTTTAAAAAGGTTGTGTGATTTAGCAGCCAAAAAGAGAGAATCAAAAATGGTGCAAAGAAAAATTAATGATTACTTTTGTTAGCATACTTTTCTTGATACTGTAAATAGCCATCTTAACTGTTCACTTCAGAAAGAAACTTTGTCATGAATTTTTGATATGTAATACAGTAAACAATTATGGTATGATATATCATAGGCCTACTATGTATAAAGTTGAAAAATTTAATAATAAAAATATGTTTTGCAATGTTTATTTATATTTTTAATGGCGTAGTTGTTTCCTATATTGTTTTATGATTATTCTTAGTGTTATTTAAGATATAAAACTGAAATTTGATTTTGTGTTTGATTATCATAACAATTTTATTATCCAAACTACCCTTGGTCCCTATTAGTTTGGATAATCGACTACTGTAGTTCAATCCAGTCCGCCTCATCGCAACTCTCTCTCAGGTTCATTCTAATGTTATCCTCCCAGGACTTCTCAATGGTCTCTTCCCATTGGATTTGCCGGTCAATACCTTAAACCAGGTTTTATATTCTTCCATGTGCACTTTATGTCCTTCCCAACATAATCTGCATGTATGATCACTCTAGCATTGTCTGGTGATGAGTACAGGTTAGTACATAAAAAAATAGTTTAAATGCAGGCTTTAATCGATATTTGGCTTAATTTATGTAAAAGTCTACTCCCTAAACAAGAGTCTACTTTTATGATTTCTGCATCAGCATCAATCCAAGTAACCCTTTATTAAATTATAAGTTGTAGCTTAATCATAATGTTTTCCTGAATTGCAGCAACTAGTTTTGATAAGAGATGGGGAAGCAGACCAAATGCTAGCCCACTATCAGCAACATTGACATAATCATCAAAGAGGGTTTTTGGCAACAATAGGGGACCTTAATAACACAAAAAGTTATTTTCCATATTATATGCAATGATCATTTTCTACTTTAGATCCATTTAAAACCACTTTAAAATTCCACTAAAAAAGGTTAGGAAGGAGGGGAGGGGGCATAAATTTAGGTCTCATATCAAAACTACACAAATTGAGATTGTTCTGTTAAGAAAATGTCATGTAGGTCTAGTATAATCATGTAGACCTTGGTGGTCTTGGGGTAAAATGCTTGCCTCAGGACCTTATGATCGTGGTTATATACCCAATCGAGGTAGATGGATATTTCTTGAGCGATAAAAACCTGTAGCACAACTTTCTTCGATTGTGGGATGTAAAAGAGCCTTGAAAGGTATGTGAAAATACCTCATTGCAAAAATAGTAAAAACTTACGTTATCGCTTATAGAAATTCTCTCGTGCTGATTGATATCTGTTAGTTCAGATAATGCAAGTTAAATAGGCCTACCTCAAATAAATGAAAAAAAGTACAATCACATTAAGTCAAGTAAAAAAAGGACAATCATATTAAGTAAAGTAAAAAAGTACAATCATATTAAGTAAGGTATTTCAGTTTAATTTTTTTCTCGCTTTTTTTTTAATTATTATTAGCACCGCGTCTTACTACCCATTTGGGTTATACACACTTACGCCAATGTGCAATGGTAGGGTGATTGTGAGATGAAATGAAGAACCTACAGTTTAACGTGGAATCCAAACCACGGTGGAGGCCTGGCATTCCTCACATTCACAAGATGTCTTGTCAGAGGTGAAGGAAGGGTTTGGTAATCAGATAAATCTGTGCTGGGACCGAGGATTGAACCCCGGCTGCCAGCGCAGAAGTCTGACACCTTACCCCTAGACCGCCAGGTCACCGACAAAAATCTCGCTTTTTTAAAACAGCTTGTAGGCTATGGGGAAAGGTGCTCACCACTCTTATGTCTTCACCCAGTGTTTTTGCTGTCTTTTTACTTTCTCTTGACCCCTTGGAGAGAAGTAGTGAAGGGCTCATGCTCCATATTCAGGTATATTATAGGGACTGTAGGGTACATTCAGATCGAAAAAAAGTTATCTCAAATAAACTTTAAGAACAAAAAAAAAATGTCACTCAAAATTATTTATTCTAAGAAACCTACCACTAAAGCCCCCCTTTCCCCAAATTTTTTAAAATGCTTTTCAATGCATATTAATTCTTTAAGTTCAATTTTTAGCTTGTATTTTAATTATTTAACATAGATTATTTTAGTTAAAACAACTAAAAATATAGGTTAGCTTAATTTGATTTGACATGGGACGGAGTATGGATAATTTTTTTAATAGTCGGGCTATTTGCTTATTTACAAGAGAGAGTGGAAAACAATCTAAGAAAGAACCACCTCAGTACACCTGACTGAGATTTGAACCTTGATCTACCTATCACCAGCAATACAGTCTATTGCGAGATTGGCGTCTTAGACCATTCGACTACCAAAGTAGGTTTATTAGTGCAATCAAATGCTTAAAGCCCGAAGAGGCATTAAAGACACCCCCTCCCTCTCAAAAATATTAACATACCTACTATAACCAAATTATGATTGATTTGTTTCTATACATATTATGCCTATTTTATTTTTTCTAAAAAGTGTGCTCCATTCCTTTAATGTAAGTCCCATGAAAACCATTAAATTAAATTCTAGATCAATTTAATGTATACATACAGATTGTCTTACAGCTTTAAGTCACACCTCCTTTCACAATTATGTATACACCAATCCTTATAAGCTGCAAACAGTGGGGAGTACAATAGGGGGCACTAAAAAAACTAAAGTAGAGCAGTATCTGCAGACTTTTAACTGTATATATGTGCTGACCATGCAATGTTGGGCAATGATAAAATAGAGTGTAAGTTACAGTAGTTTTACTGTTTACTAAGCAAGGAACAATCAAACCACTTGTAATATTGGTGGTATTGGTAGGTATTTTATCTTAAATATAATATGTAGTTTCAAGTAACTAAAATGAACATTCTTTTTCAAAATATTTTTTAGTAAAAAGTCCAATGACACCAGTAATTTCAATTAGTCCTATTATTAGAGTTTGAAAACAGCATAGTGATGCAAAATAAAATAATCACACAAAAAAAAATCATCAAAGCTAAAAGCCAAGCTAAGTTTAATATGAACATGAATTTTCTAGAAAAATTCTACAAAAATGTGTAGGCCTCATATTTAAATGAGGTAGTGTTCTTAAACAATTTTACTAAATGTGGGTTAATTACCTAATGGTACTGGTAAAGAAAGTGTTTTAAATTCACATATTAGTTAGGCCTACTAAGGTATATTCCATTCACGGTAGGAATTACTCTCTGAAGGGTCTTTTTTTCCTACCAATATCCTACTATATAATAGATTTCTGGTTGGGAAAAAGGCCTTTCAGAAAACAATTCCTACCGTGAACAAACTTTAAGCAAATTTGACAATACATAAATCTATAACATTTTTTTTTTAAATCGCAGAACATAGGTAACAAATAATTTATTTAAAGGCTTATCAACTTAATTCCAAGTAGCCTACCCCACTAGCATTGTATTCAATATTTTAGATTATTAATTATTATAAGTTTAAGTATTCTTTAAAATACATTTCTTATGGAGTCTAAACCAAAACACATAAAAAAGGCCTAAGACCTGTCTTAAGATTGGCAATCAAGGAACAGTTTATTCGCTGACTTGGTAACCTCCTACAGCCCTTTTAGTTATGTAAAAAAGTACCTGCCTAATTACAGTTGATACATCAAAATGTGCATGAATTTGTTACCAATATGGAGTGCAGGGATTGTTTTCTTGACAAAGAATGGCGCTATCTAGCCTTGAATGTGGTTTACTTTTGTTTAGGGCTACATAGTCATATTTGTTTTAATCTCACATGTGGTATGATTTTTATGGATTAAAACATTATGTAATATAAAAAAGATTCAAAGGAGCCATTATTAATATTTTGGATAAGTTAGTCTTTAAACTTATTTTGAAAAAGAATTTATGACATTTGCAAAAACATTTTCACCCAGTGGTTTTACCTAATCATAATCAACAAACTTATGAGCCAAGTAAACATGATAACATTGTAGAAAACAACTAAAACTTAAATGTGTTTTATCCATACAGACTTAAACATTTAATTGTCTTAGACATGGAAGGCTAGGTTTAATTCTAGGTTAGTTTATACTTCATAAAATTCAAACTAGCTAGGCCTATATCTCAAAACAAAATTAATTTCCATGATGTCAAGCTAAACTATATTTTAAAATTCTCAAACTTTTCCATGTATTTTCCAGCCATTATTTTATTAAGTTCACAATTAAAAATAATAATATTCTGAAATTGCGTCACTCTTTGAAGGGGTTAAAGTCTATCAGCCTAAAGTAATGGGCTGTTGAGTAATGCAATCTTAGTTAAGTTACATTTAATTGAGCTCATATTGAATTGTTAAAAATACTGTATAGCCGTAGAGTTGCAGCCTACAGTTTAAAATTGTTATGATACGCGTTAATTTTTAGTTTCTTTTTCTATAACGTAATCAAATTCTCAAGCATGTGCATAGCCATGACTCAACTTGGGTTAAAGATGTGTGGTACATTGCACCCTATATCACCTCTGGGTTAAATATGTGTGGTACACTGCACCCTATATCACCTCTGAGTGAAATATGGGTCTAATGGGAAAAAACTTTATCTTCATTTTCTCTCGGTTAACTGTTGCCAAATCTGCTTGCTCTCAGGTCTGAAGGTGGTGTGCTGGGTTAAGAAGGAGCTACTGGTAGCCTCGACCAACCAGCGTTGTGAAACTTGTCTTATATTTGAGGGGAAAATAACCATATGAAAATTACTTTTTCTCAATAGTAAACATGAAGTTCCCTCAGAGATGATATTAAGTTTATAGGAGTGGAAAGACAACAAGAAAAGCACGTGTTGACTTTGAGAAATGAGATTAGTATGCTCAGTTGTGTTAAAAGTGATGCACAGTGTGTATTAACTCAAAGAAAAATGTAATCTTGGCTATTATAAATAAAAGTTTTGTTTTCTTAAGGAAAAGGCCTTAACGAAAGTTCCAGAAATTTGGAAAAAATCCCTGAACAAGTAAATTCTCTGACAAATTCCTGTTTCCAGGTTACTGGACACCCTGACTTAGATTAGGCCTACTTTGTTGGAAAAGGGTGTCAATTTTATTTAAAGATAAATGTATATTTTGTACATCAGAAGTTAAAAACTAGTGTAGTGTAGTACATTTATTAAAAAGGCACATTTACGATCAAGTTCACACGGTGGAGTTCGATTCAACACAAACTGTACAGTTGCATTAGGTTTATTTATAATACTAGTACCAAATATTGAGCTACCTATCATCTTTGGGTTTTAAAATTCCATCTAAACAAGAACTTTTTTTTATACTTTTAAATTATAAAAAAAAACTGTACGCCATACTTGCAATAAGTTGGAAACTATCATGAAAATAAACACAATCCTTAACAAAGTTGTGAATAATGATTGACTATCAATTATACAATTATCATTTTAATTCACCTTTTGGAAAAATAACAATGTTTTTTAAATATTGCATATATATGAATAAACTATATTAGAAATAAAGATGCAAACTTGTATTTTCCCCCATTAAGATTGGTAGGTAGGCATTAAAAAAAACAAGATTTAAACCTTTTTTTAAGTTATTTCTTAAATAAGAGCGGTTTAAAAATTTGTTTAAAAGATAATAACCGACAATTATTTTTCAATAGTATACTTTTATCTCTTTAGAGCATGTATATTTGTATTAATAAATTGATGAAAAATATGAACTGCACTGTTATAAAATCTTTCATGAGCGTGTGTAGTTTATAGATACGCTCCTGTATGCACGTAGCATTATTTTTATAGACATTATAGCTAACCTTTCCAAATATTTTTAATATGGTTGGATATTATTAAACTTCACAGCTATAGTAGGCTATGATAAACTATAGCCTACATCCAATCCCTAACAAACATCATGCCACATGGACAATTTGGAGGAAAATAAAAAATACACGCCTGGAATTAATTTAAGGTCTAACATTTCTGGGGTACGAAACCTAAGAACCTTTTAAACAAGTTTGTTTTCCCTAAAAAAATCTAAAACTCACACTAGCATTAAACCCTATCTACAGACTTCGTATCCCTAATGTCAGTAGTGTACATAGTAAGAGATTGACTCCATTCTTAACAGATGACACTGCCTTGAGTGTGAGCATGTGCGTGCGTCGAAAAGTACCAATGGCATTAAAAGGATTTGTTGCTATGGGGAAAAAAAATAGTACTTAAGAATGTAGCCATTTATGAAATATTTTTTCTGTAGATTAAAAAACCCATAAAATGTAGTATCTCACCAATAGTTTTATCAGAAATACCAAATTCTCAGAAAAAATGGCTTCGCTTTGGTAGGTTCAACTTACCAATAATATTATTAATAACCTCTATTTCAAAGCTCACATCTGGTTACGCCTTACTCTATAAAGTTTTCTTTCAATAAGTTTAAATGGACGTAGTCTCCGACTTTATTATTGGTTGGCACAGTCACGTGATTAAGGATACGGGCTGTGTGGACGCAGTTTCCATTTTAAGGATCAATAAGGACTTAAGGATTATAGAGATGTGGAGCTTACCGACTCTGAAACAGGACTTCACACAACTCACAAATATTTGGGGAATCGAATTATACTAGTTTTAAGGCTATTAAAAAATAAAAAGCCTTGTTATAATGAACAATTCAAAACCAAGCTAGCCTAAGTGACACAGGGACAAATATTGTTTAAAAACCTCTAATATTGCATGACTAAAGCTTTACAATAGATTATAGAGCTGTTTAACGTGCAATAGTCTTCTACAACGATCATACTTTTATCTCCTTTGCAACAGGTTAATTTCTTGAAAATGGTTAAAGCTAATATTTTCTTATAGGTCAAGGCCCATCTAAATGAAAACACACTTTAACATCCACTAACCATTTTACATCCAACAAACCCACACAAGCAAAATTATAAATGAACTGATCAAAGTAAGATCTAAGCGGACTATCCCACCAGAAATCAAACCAAAGTAATATATATATATGCGCTAAGTAATGTATAAATATATTAAGACTCCTTTCCAACCAAGCTCAACCTAACCCTCATTAACTTTTGTTAACTACTAAGCTGCTTGATCTAACCTTGCTAATAAATTATAATCCATATTAATATTCAAAAAATTAACGATTCGACTTTCATAGTAGGCCTACATTGATCTAAGATGTTTACATTTGGACTAATTAAGTTGTCCAAATGCTGAAAAAAGAATTTAAAATAAATGTATTTAGTCATAGTAGATTATCATTAAATTCGCTATTTCCTTGTGAGCGTGTATAATTTAAGCTAGTCTTAAATTTTTAATGATTTAATAACTTAAGTGAAATACAATGTATTAGCCTATATGATAAGGTGCTTACGAATAAATGTTTATCTATGCAGTGTTGTGTAGAAGTAAAAATTGGGAATAATACACAAAGGACGAGATTCTTCAATTCCTTTTTCCTATGTCATAGGGCCTATTAGAGAATATTATAAAATTGTTACCATTCATACACACATAAACAAAAGCAAATTTCTCATTATAACAAAATTAATAGGACCTGTATTGTAAAACAATTCCATATGATTTAAAAAAATTCAGCATTATCACACAACATTGATATCTAATGACATAAATATTTAAAAGAATGTCAAACCAAAGAACTAAAAGTATTTGATTAGGTTTTAGTTTTACAAATGCATTTCCTGAAATTGCACTTAAATATAGTATTTTATTTTTCTAAACTAGTTCTACAGTTATAATACAATACCAATTTTGTTATCATTGGAAATTTGCTTTTGTTTTATGTTTGGTGTTCGTAGATAGATGGTAAAAATTATTGTATTTCTCATGTGACAAAGAAACAAAAAAAAATAATCTTGCCCTCTTTGCGTACTATTACGCAAAGAATTATTAAAGTTGATAGGTAATATATGTCTAAAGTTAGATATAGTGAAAGGAATCTTGGCCAAATAGTTTCGACTCGAGTTTTCATGCAGGTGTGATTCAGCAAATTTGGATTCAGTTAATATTTATAAAGCTTAAATTTAAATAAATTATGTAGATACTTACTGGGGGTTGATTCCTGTAGCTTGGGACTTGCTGTGGGCTATACGAAGTCAGAGGTCGCTGTGGGGGCCACGACTGGTTGTAGGGTATGTTCCCAGAAACTTCTGTTGATTTTTGCATTCCAAAGTCACCACAACTATTTTGATACCGATGAACTGGATTTGGAGATTGTAATAACTGATTCAGAGTAGGAGTAGGACCCGTTGGTTGTGAAATACTCTGACCAGAGAGAAATCTTTGTTGCTGAGCATGAGGTGGAAAACCACCTGGAGCATTCATGTTTTGACCACTAGATGGTCTGGGAGGAACCATTTGGCTACCTGGCATGGGTTTTGATGTGGGGAATCCATGCCTCATGCTTTGTGGGTTAAACTGACTAAAAGGATGGTTTTGATGCAAATTACTTTCAGTGCTATTTTGCACTGGATTACCAGGACCGTGCTGGTCGGGATGGTAGCTCCCTCTAGCCGGAAATCCTAAACTAAATCCTTGCATGTTTTGTCCATTGCCGTCGGGTCCCTTACTATAATTTTGGTCACTTCCTGTACTTTGTTCGGAATTTTGCTGAAAAGATTTACCATCGGAATTTAACTTACTACTTTCTATGCCCGCACTATTCACATTTTGTTCGCCGTTGCCCGAGCTGTTATGAATCGGAGGTCCCGCACCAGACTCTTGTCGATATTGACTCATCTCCACAGCAAGGCTGTTTTGACCGGGCGATTTTGTCTTCGTATTCACAATATTTTCCACACCTAATATAATACGTCCACCATTCTTTTCTGTACCATTTTGTAAAACTACGTTATTTAAGTCTGGTGGTTGATCTTGCTGCACTTGGTCGCGATTCACCTCATTTTGTTGGTTTTCAGCTTGCGTTGCAGCCATGTTAGGCAGAACCTTCCTCGCTGCCAACACCCCGCCGCTGCAAACACATCCAGCTCTTTATTACGTTACCCCGAAACTCGTCGAGAGCCAGTTCACTGTAATCCATAATCTATCCATCACTTGATTAAAAGCCTATACTTTGATAAACTTAACTTGATTTGCGACAAAAGTTCAAAATAAAACAGACACTTTCCAACACTCACCATTATTTCGCATATCTACTTCAATAGCGCGAAAGGAGGTTAGGAGAAAAAAAGTTAAGGTATTCATCCGCAACAATAACAACAAAAATTATTGCGTCCCATACCTTGGCAAAATCATTTGAAGACATACATGCACTCATTCAACTCACTATCGCACGTGACACTGAAATCCAATCAGTTAAGGTCAGCGCTATAACAAAGGAAACATCAACACTGTGTAGTTCAAGCACTATTTCCTTAAATTAAAATCTCCGCGCGGAAGACTACAGCATTACCAATGCGTACTACGTGCACCAGCCAGAGTCATTTCTCGGCTCGAGGAAGGTGGTTGCATTACTTTTGTGCTGCAATATGGATGTCAAGCTATTGGTTTAAGAAATTATGAAATCAATATTTATTCACATTTCGTTAAGCTCTAAAATCCTTCTACATAACAATCATTAAACAAAAAAAACATTAAACAAGCGTAGTCTTACGTCACATTAGCCTTGGTATGAAGGAGCGTCTGCTAATGTATAAACAATTCACAACGTTGTATTATGTTGCGATTAAAGTACGTTAATGCTGGTTCACACAAAATATGTAGGACTCCCGCAATGACCAATTCAAATACAAGGTGTCGACGTTCCTTAGTTGAAACCTTAAACAAAGAATAATTGTTTCTCCGAATATCACGATAGGAGATTTTGCAACAACGCGTGATAATGTATAGCAATAGTAATCAAACATACAACTACTTTAGTCAAATCATAAGGAATATTATATATTCCGGTTATAACACTTATTATTTCTTTAATCCTTTACGAAAGACCTACCTTGAAACACTTTTATATCAATACCACATGAATTATATGTTTATGTATTAAACCGATTAAGGATTAATCAATAATTAGTTTTCACAATGTTATTTTGGTCTTTGTTTGAATTAAAGGTTTACATACTAAATAACTACACAAGTATCTTCCCAATTGACAATTTTCCCGTTTTGGCAATATATACCACTATAAACTGTAAAGAAATTAAATAGATCTTCGCCCCAAGTAGGCTAAATAAACTTCCACGTAGACTTAGTTGAATTGTATCCGTTTGAGAGCAGCACCTACCAATGTGAGGTCTTCCTGCAAAGCTCAAAATTCTCTCTGGTTGGTAATGTTATGATGGCACGTTCATAGCATAGGAAAAAGTCTGAGACAAATTTCTTGTGAATAACATCAATTATAAAACTAAAGTATCATGGCATCGAAAGGTGGTCCAATAGCACTTGGAACAGATGGAACAGATTTTGCTCACCGACAACGCGTAGCTGCTCAATATCAAATCAGGTAATTACCACAATGCTCACTTTACTTGGCTATCTTTTTTCAGTAGAGTAAACTACCTTTAAATGTATGATATTGGAAATAAAAAGCATTTATTGAGTATTATCTGAGAATATAAAAAGGCTCAAACACATTTATATTCCGGTTATAACACTTATTATTTCTTTAATCCTTTACGAAAGACCTACCTTGAAACACTTTTATATCAATACCACATGAATTATATGTTTATGTATTAAACCGATTAAGGATTAATCAATAATTAGTTTTCACAATGTTATTTTGGTCTTTGTTTGAATTAAAGGTTTACATACTAAATAACTACACAAGTATCTTCCCAATTGACAATTTTCCCGTTTTGGCAATATATACCACTATAAACTGTAAAGAAATTAAATAGATCTTCGCCCCAAGTAGGCTAAATAAACTTCCACGTAGACTTAGTTGAATTGTATCCGTTTGAGAGCAGCACCTACCAATGTGAGGTCTTCCTGCAAAGCTCAAAATTCTCTCTGGTTGGTAATGTTATGATGGCACGTTCATAGCATAGGAAAAAGTCTGAGACAAATTTCTTGTGAATAACATCAATTATAAAACTAAAGTATCATGGCATCGAAAGGTGGTCCAATAGCACTTGGAACAGATGGAACAGATTTTGCTCACCGACAACGCGTAGCTGCTCAATATCAAATCAGGTAATTACCACAATGCTCACTTTACTTGGCTATCTTTTTTCAGTAGAGTAAACTACCTTTAAATGTATGATATTGGAAATAAAAAGCATTTATTGAGTATTATCTGAGAATATAAAAAGGCTCAAACACATATTTGGACCCTTTGGGGTCCTTGAATTTTTACAGGAAAAGAGGGGAAGCTGAAATTAGAATTACATTTTTATATCTTACTATTATATTATCTTAAAAATAACCTGTTGGTACCAACCTTGTGTTTCAGTTATTACTCTTTTAGTGTTCACAAGATGTAAACTACCCTATTACAGTTTATAAACTGTCTTAGGTAATAATTATAATTCACTCATTAAAATACAACAAATACATTTTTGTAGTGTTTTGAATTTAGCTTGATGTGTGTGTTTTTTTGGATGCTTTAACAGTGATTATGAATGGTATATGCGATTTATGAGTTTTTTTTATTACTACGGTATTTCATAATCAATACAATATCCTGTCATTCCTCGGTCAACTATTAACACTGTAACCCTATTAGTACGTAGTAAATTTATCATTATACCGAAAAACATATTTCTTAACGTTCAGAAGGCTCATTGTGCTGATTACACGACACCCTCAATCTGCAAATGTTGGCAATATGATTGTGGTACTTACAGCATGGATAGGAGATAATTGTTTGTATATTAACAAAGCTAAGACACAAGTATGTTTTGTTACTGATAGCCTACTTGAATAAAATTAATTATCTAGGCTCTTCTTAACTATTTAAGTATATCTTTTATCTAATAATAGACCCTAACATTCTTTGTTACAGTGCATTGAACAAATCTCGTTTAAAGTACTGCATATTTTTCCACTACTTGCTGTTTTTTGCCATGTTGGCTAAATTATCTGCAGATATTCTTGACAAATTAGACATTTTCATTTTAGAAATAGAGGAATTGCAAGTTCCAGAGGTAAGTGAAATCATTTTTCCGCTCTAAGATGTGTTAGTTTTAGTTAAATAGGCTTGTCTATTTTAAATCATAATCAATATCTTTAATTTTCCAGCTAGGACCTATATTGTGACTATCATAGTCACTGTTTATTTTTTTATTTTTTATTTTACAAAACCCAACTGAAGAGAAAAAAAAGTTCAACTTAGGTATATATTTCATGTATAAGCCAACAGTACCAAAAAAAAGTTGTAACTAAATACTTGGTTATCGGTACATTAAATATTCAGGGTGGCATTTGATAATGCATATTTACTAAGTATGGTATATTATAGATATACATATAGGCTAAATGGCATACGCACATAGCTTAATAGAAAATAATTATATGAGATAGGCCTGTGCCTAGAATATATCATATGACATTATAACTATTATAATAAAAAATCCTGTGGTTTCTAGTGGAGCAGAGGTAATTCAAGAAATATCTTTATCCAACTTCTAAGGCTTTTTGAACAGCATGCTGCCAGGTTTTCTTGGGCCAGCCACACTTCAATTTACATTAAAGGTGCCAATCCAAAACCAACTTTTCGATAGCCCCAATCTGGTTTTGTAAAGTGTGACCAATCCATCAACACTTTCTTCCCTCTATCTGATCTTTGATAGGTCGCTTGCCAGTCATTACCGGGGTTTCTGACTCAAGATTTCCCGAGAAGTGGTTGATTTTTTTATGTCAAGTCCCAGGAAAAAAAATAGGCAGGACTCGGGAAATTTTAAAATAATTTGTATTTACAAAAATTGTATAATTCAATAGATTTACAGGCAGAACATCTTTTCTCGCTTTTTTACACTTGGATTGTGTTTGCCATGTTGGACAGTTCCACTATACAGAGCACCATGCTAAATGCCGCTGCCACCGGACACTAAAAATTTCAAGCTTTATCTATAAAAAACACTAATCTCTTCTAAAAAGAATCCAAGAAAGAGAGAAGAAGAAAATCACCTTTTTTCTTTCTTTTTTAAGCCCAGCTTCTTACTACTTGTTTGGGTTATATGCTTATATACTAATTACGCTAATAGTTTGAAGAATTTGGAAGGTTATATTTAGAGGACGTGTACCCACATTTGGGTGGAGGGAGAATGGAATGCCATCTTGGAAAAAACACCTCCATTACACCCGACCGAGATTTTAACTTTGATTGCCTTGTCATTGGCAGTCTTGTATACTGTGAGAGTAGCGTGTTAGACCAATCAGCCACCAAAGTGGGTACTACCAACCTACTCGTGTACCAAAATCCAGATAGCAGGAATTTTCTTTCTGCTAAAGACTAAGTTAAATATTCTTTCAGAAAACAAAGTCTTTAATAATAAAAAAACTTGAAGAAACCATTTCAAATTGTTGAAGTCACTAGAAAGTAAACTGATAATTTGATTTTTTTTTCAATATTGGGAATATTGGAACAAAAATGTGAATCTAATAGACTTTCAAATATATCAATTTTCCTGAAAAGTTATTTTTATCAAAATTAAAAAATAACTACAGGCTTAAATTAATTTTCAAGAATACACAGTTATACAATTAGTCTTTTATAGGCCTATTGTTGTTTTGTTAATTCTAGTACATTGTCAGGTCATTAAATACATCATTTTATTTTTAAATCTAATATTTCTAAAAATTTTTCCACCTTAAATTTGGCAATAATAATAATAATAAGATATATATATATAAATTTTTGGGATCCTGGAAATACTCCGAAGCTCTTCCCAACTACCAGAAAATCTAAGGCCATTAAAAATCATAATCCCTAGTCACTACACATAGGTCTTTGTTTATAATAATTCGGTGAGGCATTGAATTACAAAAATTGGTCTTCTTGATATTTGTATTCAACTGATCTAGTAACTCTCTTCTTTCAACTGTGTCAGACATCTTTGTTGAAGCATGGCACTGGATAAAGGTCATGTTTTGTATATTGGTTTGAAGTGTTCTGTAATCGGCCTCTTGAACACAGGCTGTTGGTTTATCAGGCTCTTTGCTTGTTTGTTTAACAAAAGACCAACTCCTTCTCTGAGCTCAGCATTCTTTCCAACTTTTTGATAACTTCATAAAACAAACAATAGGTTCCAAGTCATCAAAGTATTTATTACTTTACATAGTAATTATGTATTCATGTCATCACTCGCATAAGATTATCTATTTCAAAATGCCATTAAATGAACTCCAGATGATTTAGAGGAAAAACGTAACAGCCTATTGGGCTTATTGGACCTGGTTCACAAATAAACTCAAATTCATTTTTCTGTGTGTAAGCCAGAATTAATGTTAGTGCCTAAATCATGTTACTTTGTAAATATAAACTCATCACTCATTTCAAGCAATACCAATCAAACCTAGATTTTATTTAAAGATGACAATTAGTTTTAGATGAAGAAGTGGTCACTAGCTCTCAAATAGGTTTAGGCTGTATAAACATTTTAAGTTTGATATGTCTCTCATTAGGATAATAATTATTATTATTTGTATCTACTAAGTAAAAAGGGCCTCAAACCAACCAAATCAATGGCTCTAAAATTAAATTCTCTTTCAGCCATTATGGTGGGAATATATTTGGTGTATCAGTCTTCTCCTATCCTTCCTGGGATTAGCCGCAGTGCGCAAGAATCGCATCAAAGCCATGCAGCGATACATGATTGGCATTGGTGTGTTTGGGTTCGGCCCAATACTGTACGCAGCTATCTACTACTTCAGTGACGTTTGGTCATATATGAGCACAGGCGAAACTGAGGACTTGTTTGTCTGGCAGGTGTGTGAGGCCTACAATATTTTGTTTTTAATCGTTCAGTCAGGGGCTAGTAGCCTACTTGCTATACTAAAGCTGGGATGTAAGAAAACTTGAGTTAAGGTCCATATTTTTGAAGTCTTTAGCAAAAAAAAACTTTTTTCGGCCTAAATAAATAAAAATATTACTTCAATAGGCTACATGCTTAGCTTGATTTTCTACATAATTTATTCAAAAGTTTTTTAATATCTGTCTTGAGTTATTACAGAATTTGACCAGGAACATTTTAAATAAAAAAAAATAAAACTACACAATGCCTATGACATAACCTATAGGTACTCAAAAACTATTGAGATTGTTATAAATCAAACTTCTACTAAAATAATAATTTACTTATTATAACCCCAAAAAAGTTCTCTCTCATCCCACCTAAAACTTTAGAACAAAAAATAACAAGGCAAAAACTATTTATTAAGAAACAATAACATTTGCATGGAGAAAGTATGGAAAACTAAATTGTGGAAAAATTTCTCTATTGCAATTGGTCTGGATCAAACAAAGTACATCCTCCTAGATTCTGCAATGTGTAAGCTTACTACCTGTAATAATTCACTATTATTACACTATTGTTTAGTTTTGAGTTTAATGAGGGAACTACTTACTTGGTAGGATCCATATTTGAATCACTCTCAAATTATTTTATATGAATGGCAAGGGAATTAGCATTTATAAAATAAATTGTTTGATCACATTTCTTAAGTGAATATTTTAGAATTACTTTTACTTATTATGTATGGGGAGCATATGTTATTTTTAGCTATATTGTGTTGTTAGTGGTGTTTACAGCTATTAGGCAGGGTGGTACATATGTGAATTTAAGGGGGTATGTGCATAACTTTAAGGGGGTATGCACATGACTCAGGGGGTACACGCGGGACTTTCAGAGGGTACATGAGCAGCTCTAAAGAGAAAGTGGCCAAAATGACAAGAGAACAAAATACAGCGGAGAACCAAACATGGCGGATAATTTTCGAGGTAACTGGGGGAAATTTTCTCCTTTGATTATCTGACATTTGATCTGTCATGTGGGAAAATTTTATCTTGGGGGTACATTAGACTTTAATCAAGATCAAGGTTTACAATCTAAACTAAGTTTGAGAACCACTGATATATTGTTTATAAATGCATCCAGGTACAATCCACAGCATAAATGCCGGTCTCAACCCACCAGTGGCTGTTTTTCTAATGGTACTAATTAGTCCATGATCCCAAAAACACAATACACACTCTCTCTTAAAACTTTGAATAACCATACTGAACATGCAATTTATCCTGGGTAGCTCAGTGCCATAGAATAAGTGTGTTAAGCCACGGGTTCAATTCTTGTGTCTTGGTGTAATTTTACAACTATTTAAATAAAGCTCAAACAATATTTTTATAATAAATTTTATTATAATAGTTCAAAAGAGATTGTCAATATTAATTTCAATTTAGACCTGCAGTAGTGATAATTTGACCTAAGGCAGTGCTTCTTAAATGTTTCCCAATAGCGAACCACTCAATAAGCTTTTAATGCCTATGCAGACTACCCATCTGTCCCCTTTCTGAAGTTGGAAATTCCATCAATGCATGTGTTTATCAAGCAGCAAAAGACATATTTTTAATCAAATTGTATTTCTTATGCACATGTAATGCTACTTGAGGAACCTACAATGTATTGTTGACTTAGTATGTAAATTTTGTGCTCTTTCACATAAATTAACTATTCCCTTTGGTCTCGTCTGCAAACCCCCTGGCACTCCGCTGCTGACCACAGTTTGAGAACCACTGGTCTAAGATGTTGTATTCACATTTCACATATTTACCATTTCACAGAGAGGTTATGATCCGAATCCTGGCCAAATAGACAAGGGATGGTTTCCTACATATAATTTATCAAATATTTTTTTCATCCACTTTACCATCCTTCCTTCATGTTTTGTTTTTTAATTAAAAAAGGAACTGCAATTACACATAAGTAACTTGTCTTGTTTTCAGGGATATCCATATGCGTTCTTATGGTATGCATTCATCATATTGGCAGTCCAGGTGCACTTTTTCTCCCTGTATTTTGCTTGGAACCTCTTGGCTGCCTGGAAAGCTCGCGGAGGAGCGAAGAAAGTGGACTGAAGGCTCTCCAATCCTTTTGTCCCCGTGTTGTACATGTGTCATCGTTGTTGCTTGTCCATTCCTTTTATGGCCCCTAACTGCCAAGACACTTACTTTACTCTGAATGGAAGATTAAAGATAAAAGCTTTTCTCAGAAAAAGTTGACATGATTAGGTTTGTTAACGATAGTTCTCCAAAGGTGGAAGTAGCTGCTGTGATTGTTATATTTGAGGTGACTGTATTTATTATGGTCGTCATTCATTATTGTTAAGAAATAATCGTGAAAATAATACCTCGGTAATCTATTATTTCTTTTCGGCTTTTTTTAACATTTCCAAATGTTTGAATTTTTATTTTATTACAGGACTTAAAAATTAAACCATACTTATATTTTTTAATTAGTCATAGTGATTTATCAGCTATAGGATATCATTATTGTGACATGATTTAGAACGTATCTAAAGACTGACCTGATACTTATTTCTGGAAACATTTATAAGAATTTTTTTTTATAATTTTAAAAGCATAACATGACATTAAAACACAATAAGGATTTATTTATGTATTTTATAAATTATTTCTCAAAGAAAGTGCCACAAGGTTTCCTTTATATATATTTTTAACACAAATTTGAAAAGCTAAGCTATAGAGCGTTAGCACAAAGGTTATAGTTTTGGACAGTGTGCCCAGGCATTATTTTTTACAAATTCCTCAAAACTGGAAGGATATTCGAGATTTAATGAAAATTGAGAATTTAAAAAAATATTCAAATTTTGAGCTGAAATTTAACCGTGTCTGAATTCATAATAATTATCCATTTATAATTTAATCCAAATCTTGGCTGACTGATTGAATTTGATTCAAATCTCATACTAATTTTTTTTTAAATAGGTTCAGATCCAAATGGAATTATTTATTTAAGGCACTTCTATTATAAAGTTTCAAATCAAATATTTGATGAATATTTGACTTTATTACTTTTCTGAATCCGAGCCAATAGTAAAATATTTCAAAACATGTATATTATCATTTTACAATCATATTAAGTTGGTTTATTTAAAGAATATTGAACATTTTCTCCATGGTTGCTTAATGTATTTATGGATAAGTGTTTGAGGATGTGTCTAGGGTACACATGGACAATTTGAAGGTGAGAGGGCTGTTATATGCATATGATACCGTATTAATGGTTGTGAATTAAAGTGACATGCAGAATGCATTAAATCGTTAGAATGTGATGACAGGCAGAATGGATCTTCGAATAAATGTCTCAAAAACTAAGGTGATAAAGACATCAGGAAATTATTGTCAGCTTAATGTAAATGGAAAACTGTTTAAACGAGGGAATGGCTTTGTGTATCTGGGCAGAATGTTCTGTGAAAATGAAAGGATAGATGGTGAAATCAACACACAGGTGAACACATCTTGGAGAGTAGTTGGACATATGTGGACTATTGCAAAGAATAAAGTAATATCGAAAGAGGCAAAGATGGCATTATATAAAAGTGTGTTAACGCTAACATTGTTTTATGGATGTGAAGCGCGGGTTTGTCAGGAGAAACACAAGAGCGGTGAATCAGCTTGGAATGTTATGTATAAGAAATATATGTGGAAAAGCTCATACGAACAGAATCAGTAATGAATGGGTGCTGAAGGAGTGTTGTTTGAAAGGGAATCCAAAAGGTCAGTGTTAAAGAAACGTGTTACGTTGATTTGGGTGTGTTGGAAGAATAGTGGGGAATGTGAATCCAACTACGAAGCAACTATATGAAGGTGAGTGTGTATATAAAAAGAAATGGTAGGCCATGTAAGACGTGGCTTAGTGTGATATATGAATGTGTGAAAATGAGAAACATTAATTAAGAGGCTTAAGATAAAAGACCATACATGACTTGGTGTATGGATGTTTTTGAAGAGAATGGATTATACAAGGATAAGTAAGTGTGGAGAAAGTTAGTGAGGATGGATTAATTACATAGTTTTTTTAATCTGTATGCACATTTCCTTGTTTACCTTTTAAGGGAATGGCAGGATTAAGTAGGGTGACCTGGCGGTTTAAGGGTAAGGTGTCAAACTTCTGTGCTGGGGGTCCGGGGTTCAATCCTCAGTCCCGGCACAGATTTATCTGATTGCCAAACCCTTCCTTCACCTCTGACAAGACTTGTATTAATCACAACTTGTGAATGTGTGAAATGCCAGGCCTCCACCGTGGTTCAGATCCCACGTTAAACTGTAGGTTCTCCATTTCATCTCACAATCACCCTACCATTAGCGTAAGTGCGTATAACCTGAGCGAGTAGTAAGATGTGGTGCTAATAATAATAGGATTAAGTGTGTGTGCACTATTTTTAAAAGAATCAATAGTACTAGGTGAAACATCAAATAAAGCTCACACTCTTTCTTCATTCATAGTGCAAAGGTTGATTAATATTTACTAAAAGTTGGACCTAGTAACTAATAGTACAGGAAAAGTATAAAATAACAACTTTGGCCCCTTATAACTCATGAACTGTAATGATTTGAAGTAGTTGGGTCACTATTTATAGTTTATAATTATACATGTGTTAAAATTGTGCAATACAATTTTAATGCTCAGAATATAACCTTAAGGAAGCATAAATTTTAGATTTGAATTTTGAACCAAACCCATTGAATCCAAATATAGGATTTATTTAGATTCTAGATTTTGAATCAAATCAGAATTATAGTAGGATTCAGATTCAAAATTTTGCACAGGCCTACTGATATTTTTTAGAACTTAATCATTGTGCTTAGTTCAACCTAATTTTAGAGTAAACCTGACCAACATTTGAATAAATCTAGATACACATAACCAAAAATGTTTTAATAATTTGTTAGTATTTATAGTTTTTATATCAACTTGGATTTGCGTAGAACCTGAACAGGTTCTAAGATGCAGTGCAAAAATAAAAATAAAATTTAATAATTAATGTGAACAGAATTATAATTGAGGGAAACAAATAATACCTTTTTTTGTGTGCATTTTAAGTACATAGATAGTTTATAGAGTCAACATATTTTTGATTGGTATTCCTCTACAATATTACACATGTTCTTACGGTTATTTGTAATTCAGTTTAATGAATTGAATTTGAAGAGACCCGGGTAAACCAAACATCACTCTTGTCTAGTCTAGTTTGCCAATGACGATGAAATGGGAGTTTGGACTCTTAGCCGAGTTAACTAAGAGTATTTCCCTAAATGGTATTTTGCTTGGTTATTTTCCTACTATTCTATCATTTTATTTATTACAAATTGTTTTTGCTCAATGCACTTTATTTCATACACACCATTCCCTTTGGTGTTCTCTCCTTTTCCATCCTCATTCCATGATCATACCATCTCAGCCTTGCTTCTTCTCTTGCCCCTCTTCTTATTAGATGCTCCCTACTCCCACCCTTCCCCACAGTCACACTTCCAAAATATTTTACACTCTGTACCTTTCTCATCTATACTCTATCCAACTTTATAGCTTTACTAGGCCATATCCTTACCCCATCATTGTAATCAAATATAAGTAGCCCAGATGAGTAGTAAAGCTCAGTAAAAAAAACCAAATGTTGTTAAACAAACCAAACACATTTACCCTAACTCAATTTTAAGAGTTTCCGCTTCACTGGCCAAATGGTCTTAGGCATCCCTCTCGTGTTCGACTGGCTTGCTGAAGACTGGGAGATCAGGGTTCGAAACCTGGTTACATCTACTGAGGGCGGTTTTTCTTAAATGGTTTCTCACTCTTCTTCCAGCGAATGTGGATAGTACTTACCTATAAGATGCTTCCTTCCTTATCCCTACCCCATTAGAATAATTATCATATACCATTATGTGTATAACCTGAACAAATAGTAAGATGCTGTAATAAAAAAAAAGTGTAAGGGTCTAAGTTTAAAGTATTCCTTTGGTAGTAGTATAAACTTAATGTTGTATTTTTTTATAAGATACTTTTGTTTAGACTATAAAAGTCAAGAAATATATTTGTTTTAACAAACTTTATATAAATACATTTGAATCAAATTGATGGATAAATAAAAACAAAAATAATTTATACAACTTTTATCAAAATACTTTGTTAAATAAACTATATATTGGAGGCTTGTTTACATCCTTAGCATCGGTAAATGAGTACTTAAATTTCCAGGCAATAGTATTATTATTATTTTCTTATAACATTGTGGAATATATTAACTATTGTACTGGGTGACCTGGTGGTCTAGGGGTAAGGTATCGAACTTAACTTCTGTGCTGAGGTCCAGGGTTCAATCCTCGGCCCCGGCACAGATTTATCTGATTACCAAACCCTTCCTTCACCTTCACAACTTGTGAATGTGTGGAATGCCAGGCCTCCACCTTGGTTTAGATTCCACGTTAAACTGTAGGTCCTCCATTTCATTGCACATTCACTCTACCATTACACATTAGCGCAAGTGCGTATAACCCGAACGGGTAGTAAGACGCGGTGCTAATAATAACTATTGTACTAGGAATAAATTGGGAAGAAAAATATGGTATGGGTTGCATGCACAGTGAAAAGTTAACTTTTTTCACCATTTACTTTTCTGCCACTGGACAAAATTTATGAAGAGCACAAATAATTAAATGACAAAAGACACGACTAAATAAAAATAAAAGAAAGAAAGTGGATACAATATTCATCTTTAAGGAAAATATGTGATTTACTTTTGAGGTATAGTCATGATGGTATAATCAAATAAGATAAAAGACGAAATTATCTGATTAGCCTGTGCACAACATACTGTATGTGATTTACCTTTGAGGTATAGTCATGATGGTATAATCAAATAAGATAAAAGACGAAATTATCTGATTAGCCTGTGCACAACATACTGTACACTTAAATGCAAGGGTACCAACCTTTTGGCAGACAGGGGCCGATCTGAGACTTCAGGTAGAAGACTGAGGTGGGTACCAATATAATTTTTCAATGTAAATTTCTCTTTGGACACCAAATAATACCAAAATCATTTTACATGTGGGTGTTGACCTTTTTTTTATCCTTCTCACTTTTTCAAGAAGACATATTAAAGAGTTAAAAAAAAGTCATGGGTAGTTGTCACATGATACATCCAAAAATGTAAACTTATTTCACTGCACACTAATGGACTATCTAATACATAATAATAATAATAATTCATATTTTACGTTTGAGTGATGTTTGGCACTGCATTTCATTAGATAATTTCTCATAGGTAGGAGAGCAAGATAATATTCCTGCTCGTAAACAGCCAATATGATGGAAATTAGCTAGTTTATTTCTGGATTTTTATTTTTATGTTATTCTTAGTTGAAAATAATGTGTTAATAAATGGCTTTCACACCCCGTTGCTAAAATGAAACACAGATATGTAATGTGTTCTATACACCGTATGTTTAAATGAACCAATAGATTATTTTTTTGGTTAGCTATGGCATTAATGGCCAAGTGTGTGACATGCCACCTGTGGTGACTGTTAGCTACCACTGCTTTAATGGAAATAATTTCACATGTATATCTTGTTCTCAAGTGTACATGTATTTCATACTGAAAACCAACTAGATAAACCTGGTGCCGGTGGTCATTTTTGAATCAGAGGTTTCAAGACTTATTTAATCTTAACAGTTCTATAAATAAATGTACCTTAGAGTGGTGATACTTAACTAATTAGAATTCAATAGATACCTGCGAAGCAGATATTTTTTTTAGTTCAAATCGAATCTTGAATCAAAGCAAATATTATTCATGAATTTTGAATAATTTTTGAATCATATTCTAGTTAAATTTGCTAACGTTAGGATGTCAAAAAAACTACACACAATAACAAAAAAACATTAGATTATGTTGGACTCCTATATGTCCTATATGTTATTTTACATAATCCTGTACATTTACTATGTATTATCCATGGGTGCAATTAAAGGCTCTACTGTCGCTGTCCATGTGCCTAATCTGTGAGGATAGTTTGCAGGGAAGGGTAGGGACGGTGGCAAAATAGATGGTTGGGTTCGAAATTATACTGATGGCTCTGTTTTTTGGGGTTTATTAATAGCACTAAGAGTTAATAAATAAACTGTTATGTTAAAATATATTACAAAAAGATATAAAAACTTTGACATGTGTTCTCATGAAAGAACTGGCTTAGTGAGGAATACTTAACTATTGGCTCGACTGACACTGCTTGTGACCCAATAGTTTTTATTTGTAGTTTTATATGTTACTTGGGCTACCAATTTTAAATTTTTCATGAATGCTTAAAATTTTTGTATGCTGGTGATTTAAAATGCTTTATTGATATTAGAATTTTATTTAATAGTAACACTAAGAAAAATATGCATCCACTAATGCATTAACTGTGATTAATAAAGCACCTAAAATAATGTTTAAATAATATAAAAACTCTTTGCATAAACACTAAAACCCAGCAAAAGATGATTTTAATCAGTGTTTCATAATTATAAACTATTTTCAGTTCTAAACTTTAAGCAAGAAAATAATACAGCAGAGTAGGGGTGGGTGAAGTCCATTTTTGTGATTTGAAGCAAATATGAATCAAATATATGAAATATTCTTGAAGCTGATTTGAAACTCGAATACATCTTACTTTTTTATTTTGAGAAAAAAAAATCCATATCTCTCTAACTTTAGACCTAAAATATAATTAATGAAATGTTTTTTTAGCAAAATGTTTTCAGATTAACACTATGCACATTGATTTGAAATGAATAACAACACAGGGTAGCAAAAAATGGATGAGTAATGTTTATTTAAGCTGTCAATAATTTCATTGGTAGAGCAGGATTTATTTTTTAAGCAAAGTCAAAAGCTTCACGTGGTCCTACTACACTGTACTGCATTTCCATGAATGGTATAATCCAATATTAAAATTTAGATGATATATATTGTCTACAGAGCTATCTTCTTATTTTGGAAATATACACACAAGTCTTGGTCTGTAACCAACTTTCCCCTTACAATCCCACAAAGAAAAAATTAGGATGACAGTGTAAAGGTTAATAATGACTTATGGTTCATCCATAAACCACTTAATTTTTTTCTTGCCTTTTTTAGCCCTCCTACCCCCACTGTAACACCAAGTAGACATTTAGCCTCTAACCTGTGTTATGCAAGTTTTCACATTAGGAGTGAATGCCATTATTTCATAGGGACACTAAAAAGAGGGACTCAGATTTAATACTACTTGGAATTGAAAGTTATTAAAGCATATTAATATTATTAATGTTGAAACCATGAACATATTTTCAACATTAAAATTCAAGAATAGTAACCGTACTGTGTAACATTACAATATTTCCACCCCCACCTCCCATGTAACACCATGTAGAGATTAGGGCTCTTTCCCCCCTCTTTCTAAACTATGTTTTGTGGTTTATAGATGACCCGTTGTTTTGTCTCGGAAGAAAGTCTGACTAGGGTAAATACTAGCCACAGGGTTTGACTGGAAGATTCCAATTGGCTCAAGACTAAAAATATGGCGGACCTTAACATTCATAAATACCACTGAAGCTATATATAAGCTCTACATAATATTATGTGAAGGGTTGAGGTATTAGTAAATTCCTGAGGTGATTTCAGCTACATTACCGGCGATTATGTTGCGATCAGCTGTAGAATGATTCTCCACCTGCTACTTGTGTAAATTACAAAGATAATAACAATCACTATCCACTAAACAAGTTGACATTTGGCTTAAGACATTGTTTATAAACAACGCCGAGAACCAACTAATGAGGTGGTTTAACATTTAATGCCATCCTATATCTTCACAAATTATGTAGGGCTTATAACTAGAATTTTGGGTACCTTTGTACTTAATGTACTATAATTTTGGATTAAATTAGTTGTAATAGCCCCTGAAATCAAACCGTGAGATAACCTGAAGGTTCAGTCCACCCTTGTTATGCCATCATGTAACAAACAAAATTCTGATCAAAATTTGTTTACTTTTGGGTGATTTTTACTTTTATTCTAAATCTCCTTTTTTCTTCTTCATTGAAATGAGCAACCTGCTTTTGATTTGTATTCAAAATGTGCTATAGCTATTATATCCTTAAACGTTTGTTTCCGCCTTTGAAACTTTCAACAGACTTTAATTTAAAATCCTGTTCAGGGGGAGTGGGATTTAAAGATTAGCATAGTCTCCATGATATGGGTGGTTCAATCT
This sequence comes from Timema poppense, assembly GCA_902141375.1. Lineage (NCBI taxonomy): Eukaryota > Metazoa > Arthropoda > Insecta > Phasmatodea > Timematidae > Timema > Timema poppense. The sequence continues at coordinate 23,503 of CABFOV010002034.1, read as the reverse complement.
CTGCTATAATCAATCTGTTTTATGCACTAGCTACCTAGATATGTTAAGTGCCTATGAACTTATGTTACAAAATTAATTCCACTCTCAATAGTATGGACGTCAGATAATGTATTCGTAAGTATTTGCAGCAAGAAAAATAATTGAAGTTATGTCACTAACTATATGTAAGCTCATTCCCCATGTACACAATTATTGTGAATCTAATTAAATGTTAGAATATTCTAAATTCAGTGTACCAATGCAATGCCATGTGTGTGATATTTTATAAATATTATCTTATTAAGTGAATTAGAGGTCAATTAATCCAGTTTTGCAATAATCTAGTCATATCCCAATTTTTGTGTTTTGAAAATTCTTTTGAGAGCCATAAATGTTAATCTAAGCTACCAATATTCACTTATTGCTTTGTAAACAAAATGTTGGTAGGCTTATAGTATAGTTTATCATGTTGAAAAGTTAATAGTTTGTTATCATTATGTAACTTGCGAATGAAGCATGAACAGCTGTTTTTGTGAGTGTGATTAAAGGCATAGTAAAGGGGTGATGATTTGAGAATTTTGACCCCTTAGAATAATAATATTTGATGTATAATATATTTGCTCACACATGATCTTATTGTAATAAGGTTTAGGCAAGACATGTTTCTTGTAAGAAGAGGTGTGCGAAGTCTACTTTTTCGATTTGAAGCAAAGTCGAATTGATTAATATGAGATATTCCTGAACCAGAATCAAAGTTTAACTATTTAAAATAATGTTTAATGTGGAGTAAAATTTCTATACTTTCCGTAACTGTAAATTTAGGTATTAAATATAATTTACAAAATTCTCTATTCCAAACATATATAATTAATTTGTCTTAAAATGATAAATTAAATTAATATCACAAAATGTAATATAATCATTTCAGAATTTTTTACACTAAAACTAATCTGTGATAAAAATAAAATCATAAAATTAAAAAAGCTAAAACAAAATGTGTGTTTCAACAATAAATTATTTATTTATTTTTAAGAAGCTTTGTAATTGATGAATCTGAAATTTACCCTTGAATCGAAGTTAAGGCGAATCAATATCTGGAGCAAAGTTGAAGTTTTTAAACTGTAAGTTTTTTCTGATGTGTCCTAGGGTGGTAAGATGTCAGTCTTTACATACTTGTTGGGAACCTGTCAAGTGTCTTCAAGGTGTTAACAGTATTTATAGCTTTGTGAAGGTGTCGGAGCCACCTGAGCCCAGTCAATATTCTTTCAACTAAACTTGTAGATTTTAAGGTATATTATTAACTCGTTAGTTTTCAAACCTAAAAAATCAATAGCATTTACTCAAAAACTTTAATTCAAAGTACGAAAATTCCTTCTCTTTCTTCTAGCTTCTATAAATTGCTAAACCTTGACCGACCTTTGCTGCCTTCACCTGATTTTCAGAAGTTGTGGAAAACATACTTGATTACATTAATTCATGGCTTGTATATTATTGATATAATAATATAATCATTTGTTTTATATTTTCCTTGCCATTGAAATATATTTTATAGAGGCATCCAATGTACACACATTTTCAGGGGCATCGCCCCCCCTCCCCAGACCCAGTCACTCTTTCTTTTATTCCTTTGCCTCAGAAGCTTTGACTTAACACCTTTGAGATGGCAAGGGGTTGTTTGTTTAAAGCACTTCAATAGGGGTCTTTAAAGAATATTTTTCTTTAAATTTAGATCAAAGGCTTCATGTGGAGCTGAATCGGGTTGAATATGAGCTGCTATGATTGGGTGTTAAGCCTCATTAATAAGTATGTGCATACATTTCTAGGGGAGAAAATTATGTATTAACAGTAAATCCATTTGAGTGAAAACTTACAGGCTGGACATAGGAATCGAAACTGAGACCTTTGGCTTGGTGCAACAATGTTTTACCATAGACATTCTGGTTCGTCTCATATCCAGGGTCATCCAGACTGATTATATGGACAATCATTTACCAAAAATACACACACATCAAAAAAATATTAAGTTAAAATAGGAGTTGTGTAAGTTAACATATTGAATACACTTTTATGTACAAACCCATAGATTAAAATACAATATTACTTTTTTAGGAATGACTATGAAAATAATTACAAATATATCAATGTCACATGACACTTTTTTTTTTTGTAAAACATTTCAAAATATTTTGGTGTATTTTGGTTTGTTCTAAAAATCAACATAAATTTTACTAGCTAGGTTATTTCTCAGTGTATTATTAGCAAAATAAGTGTGCAGAATCTGTCTGTAAGCTATTTCTTCAAATTGTGACTCATTGTTGTTTTATAGGTGTATCTTGATGTGATTTGTAAACCTTGGATGCATTCGATAAATGTCCGTAATGGGTTTTACTCCGTTGAGGTATAACAGCTAAATAGTGGTCAATAATATAGTGATAATTAATATACTCAAATAAAATAATTCATATTGACCTTTGTTTTAACTGTTTACTCAAGCTGCAAGGCTGAATTCAATCTATTGATTAATTGGTTTTGATGTTGTATGATGCAATGTGTAGAGGCATACATTTTGTTGTATTTGCACACACCTAATGGTGTGTCGATTTAAAATCGATTTACTCTCTGTAATAAACTCTATGCCATGAATTGACAGAAAGTACATTATTTTTGTAATGGCTTGTAGCATTTTCATTGTAGACAACTTTAATCTCATTTTCCAATAATATCAAACAAACTGAATGATTGATCAAATTTTTCATACATTTTCATAATGAAAGGCCTAAAATTATATGGTCTTGCTATTTACATCTATTTTTGTAATAGATTGTAAATATTTTATCAAATGTTTTGTACAGAATGTATAGTGACTCTAATAATGAACTGAATCACAAATATAAAAAAGTAAATATTATGAGCTCAAACAAACAAAACATATTTTACTATCAAATTAGCTAATCTTTCAATAATGTGTTTAGGAAAGGTCTGAAATAAAGTACAAATAAGTTTATAAAAAAAGGATGGTTGAAGAAACAAAAATTAATATTTAAAAAATATTTCATAATTTTCCAGATAGTCATATTATGAACACCATTTATAATTTGACATGGATTATAACATTTAAGGACTTGTTTAAGGCTATCAGCAAAATGGTTTCCTAACATCACTGTGGTTGAGAGCACCTACGCTCAAAACATGTTTTTTTAGATCCAGTTTTAGTGATCTCATTTGGTTTATATATTTATGTATACATTACAAGAGGTTTGAAGTTATTTTTATTCGTGAGATTCTCAAGTTTAAACACGAGTGTGCCATTTTGAAACTGTAACTAGATAATCTTATTCAAATTAAATTAAGTATATCCCAACTGTTGGAATGTCGGCCATTCATAAATACTGATACAAACTACAATATTTTTCAATATGGAACTCTTCTGTACAGAATTATTTTGTTTGGTAAAATATTATTTAAGATTTCAAAATGATTCAGTATTTTTTCCCTCCTTCATTTGAATAGCCTACAAATAAATAAATAAGCCTACTTCATTTTTTAATAAATAATACATTTTGTGCAAACTTTATTTGTGGCTACAAGTGTGTGTTATCGGCCTATAAAATCATTTAAAAAAAGTGCATGTTAGCTTGTGTGATACTATATGTTGACATATTGACTTACATGCATCATGTTTTAAAAAAAAGAAGCAATATTTGACTTGTTATTAGATGTATTCCCAGAATTGTTTTAGGACATTCATTTCACTTGTATTGGATTTGTTGTAATTATTTAATCACGCATCTTCTATGTACTTTGGATGTTACAATAAACTGAAGTAAAATTCAACAGATTATAGTGGTTTTTTTTGTATTTAAAAGAATAGGTTTTATTCATTAAGTGACGCTGGAAACCATTCCAAGAATTGAGCCATTTAATATAACATTGCAGGCACACACAAAAGAAAATTCAAAACGGAAACTACTTGTAACCTAACAAAGGGCTGGTTAATTGGTTTAGTAAGTGATATTCTCATTGTACTTTTTCACTGTTGACTGGAAATAAGGGTCACAGCCGAAATGTTGAGGATGATTTTATTGTATAAACACTTTACTTATGAGGGAGTATTTCCTCAACTTGTTAATGTGATAAGCCATCCATTGAATGCACTAATTAAATATTAAGTTTGTAACCAGACTTAGATGCTACAGTTTATATTGCCACTAAGTGTGTAGCCGCTCAGAGGAATATTTGTATTTTGTGAATTTGGCTATATGTCCATCATTGTGTCTATTAGACCTATATAATATGATTTAGAATTTTTAGTTGGTTTTTTTTATTTTTTGCTTTGTGTCTCATTACCTGTCCGAGCCATACACATGATAAGAATGGTAGGGTTTAAAGGAAATGTATCCACTCTTGCACTGAGGGGCTATGGGTAATCATTCAGGATAAGCCGCATTCAGTACACCTGACTCGTATTCAAACCCCAGCCTCTCTGTCCTCGGTAAACTGAACTATATTAGTTTGACCTTTAGGGCCAGTTTAAAAGTCAGACTAGGTACACCTCAAGTGCTGAGCTATACTTAATAAGATGGCACTCTACCTAGACCAGAATGGAATGGGCCAGTTTCATAGGTGAAACTGGCCTATTTCTTACTGGTCTAGGTAGTTGCCATCTTGTTTTTAGTATAGCGCCACACTTGAGGTGTACCTAGTCTGACTATGTAACTGGCTCTTTGACTGTGTGCCCACCGTTGTGAATGACTCTTAGTATTAATCTATTATAAAAAATTCTATGGTGTGAACCTATAAGCAAGCCACACCAACCAGGCGGCCACAGCTGTTAGCTATGATAGTGTCGAGCTTTGCTGATAGAGGGTGTCATGTTGATAGCACAACAAGCCCTCTGGCCTTTAATATCACTTTTATAAACCAGAGGTGTTACATATATATTCAATTAGTTCATTTGTCCTCATGAGGCTGAGTTTGACCCCTGTTCAGACCCACTGTTTCATAGATAAATTTTGGGAGCACCTTAGGTTCGAACCCGGGACTTTCTGATCTGTAGCCAGTAACGCTGACCACTAGCCCACAGAATGAAGCATTATATTGTTAAATATACTGTAATGTGCAATTTTAGTATTTAAGTTCATTGATATATTTAATTCTGTTGTGTTAATCTCAATTAGCTCTGAATTTAAGTTTGACCCTTAGTTTACTAACAAAGTATGTGATTTTTAGTTTATTCTGAATTTAAAAGGAAGGACCTTTTATAGAAAAGATTTTTTTGGTGGCCAAAACTGATAACATTGTACCCTTTTATAGGTATTTATTGATAATATCTACCAAAAGTGACAGCCTGCAGACTATTTGACCTGACATGAGTATGTTAAAGACTGAAAGTAGATTTAGTTAATTTTCTAGCTGTCTGATAAGGTTTTGTGGTCAGTACAACGAGCCCTTCGGCTGTTATTTATCCATACAAAGGAATAATCATACAAATTATTATTGGGTAGTAAAAGAAATTGATAAAACTAAATACAAAGGAAAAATAAACTACTAAGAGTAAATTTGATGGAGAAAGCCCACCTAGGTAAAGAGGGAAAATGTGGGAATAATCCAATGTATAAAGGTGACATCTTCTTACTTTCTTCTGTCTTCTATAGTAGAAGTAGTCGCACACAATTTAAATTCAAAATGGAGTAATCCAGTGTTTTTGTTATTTGTACTCTCTTCTCTATTCTTTGTGTTTGATAAAGTCAACAATGCCAAAATATTATTCTATTTGTGTTAAAATTTGGCCACCTCATTCTTAGACAAATTATTATTGGGGAAATGATTTAAATACTTATTAACTCAGCCTTATAAGTGAAGAGCTACTTGAATTTAAAAGTAGTGGTTACAGTTTAGAAAACTGAGATTAACGGCCAGAGGGTTTGTTGTGCTGACCACTTGACACCGTCTATCCACATAATTTGGTACTATCTTTGCCAACAGACAGCGGTCGGTATGGCTCCATTGCAGGCTGGCGCAGTAGAGTTTTTTCAAATGTATTTAAAGGGCAAATTTGTATGGTTTTAATTATTAGGAGCTAGCCAATGTAAATTAATTGAAAACAACAATAGAACCCCTCCATAATAAGCCCCAAAGGCTTAAATTGGCCACTACACAAAGCAAGTTAATCTAATGCTCATCATTTATGGGAGGTAGAAAGGTCAAAAGGTTTTGATAAATAATGTTGCTATGGCAGCAATACAATTGCTTTCGAAACTAAAGAAATCTTAATAATATACATCACTTTAGTATTTAAGCCAGTTTGGAATCATTTTCAATATCTTAAAATATTTTGCCAAGAAACTATTTTTACTCTCTTGACTAACACATTTTAGTTTTCAAATAAACATTGCAGGAAACTTTCCTACGTGCTTATTGATATTATAGAAACAGTCACAACTCTTGAAGTTGTAATTAATTATTAGTAAATAATGTATTTTACCTGTTTTTGTCCTTTATGTTATACCTTTTACATGTTCCTATCTATGTGTTCTATCATTCTTTTCCATTTTCCCCCTTTTGTGTTTTTTTTAGGAAGTTGCGTTGCGCGTTTCACACCCCTCCCTGTTGAGTTCCGATAGAATGAAACCAAGTTTGGGAGATTTGGTGGTGACAATCGATTTTTTTAAGAGGCAACCATTACCTCTTTGTCCAATGGCATCAGTGTAAAGTGTTAACTGTGTTCTTTTCATTGTAAAAGCGATATTGTGTTTGTCCCTTTTATATGTTTCTATCCAGCTTTCCTATACCTTCTTCCAAATATAATATAGTAAATTAATAATAAATTGTGCATCTCTATCCCTGCTAGAAGCCAAGCTTAATAAGTCACCAATAAATACAAACAAAACTGTTTAGGAATATCCATAATATTAGTTTTAGAGTAAAAGTTTTTTAGTCAAAAGAAAACTGAATTATATAACAAAAATTAAAAGAATATACTATAGACACCACTGCATAACTAGGCAGTAATGAGCCCGTGGCAAAACTTTTAAGGTGTGCCCTCTCCCGTAAAATAAACCCTTCCTTGCCCACTTATGTATAATTGTAGATTTTAAATTATAATAAATTACATTAGTATTTATTATTGGGATTCTTTTATAAATCTCGTAATACCTCAATATAATGTAAAAAAAACTTGATCTGAATTGAATAAGACTATATTAATAAATATTACAAACAAAACTAAGAGTATAAACAATATAAACACTTACAGAACCTAAGTAAACTTCAACATTTAAAACTCCTTTTTTTTTGTTTCTGTGAAATTGTCTAATTTCCTCCGAGTTTTTTTATATCTTGTTAAATATTGATTTTACAGATAAATACGCCAAGAGCTTTTTTGTAGAGTATGAAATCATGCAAAATAAAGTTATTATTGAATAATTTTGAATTGAATAATAAGATTTTTACGAAACTAAAACACTTATTTCTAAGCAAATTAATATTAAGCGGGCCGGCCTCATTTTTGTCACTGGCTTGCGGCATTTGGCCACTTACGCTACTGCTCAACACTCCTTGTGTACCCTTAAGGTGGGAGAGTAGTAATTGGGAGTCAAGGCTAGTGATTTAGCAGTTTTTATTGCAAACATTTTTATTAAAAAAAAGCTTGTGTATATAATGATAAAAAAATGTGTCCACTGGTTGGTGGCAATTCCCTCCAAAACGAGTTCCCACTACTACCCAATATTGCCTAAGTCACTGTTAATAGGTGCACTATCACAACGAGGTAATAACTGAGGCAATAATTTTAATTTTTTTAAATATGGCAAAACTCCCACAAGGTGAAAGATGAATACAATATTCTATCAGAGTACTAGATGGAAATACTCTGATAAAATATACCTAATTAAATTGATTAATTAATAGTTCCACCGGGTATTCTACCCCCTCCACGCAAATGCGGGTTCACTTCCTCTAAACTAAACCTTCCTAATTCTTAACCCCTTAGCATAATTAGTACTTAAGCGTATAACCCGAACAGGTAGTAAGACGCAGTGCTAACTAAATAATAGTCCTGAAAATTATGATAATTACTCTAATAGGGTACAAATGAGGGAGGAATAGTTTTAGAGGTAATCTATACTCATTTGCATGGAAGGAGAAGGGGGTAAATCATTAAGGGAAAATCACCCTTAGTAGAGATGACTGGGATTCTAATGCCAATCCTACTGTTTTCAACAGGCTAGTCTAGCACGAGAATGACATCTTAGGGCTTCCACCATTTGGCCAATGAAGGTGGTGAACATAAATTAAATGTATTAATACTTCAATAAATTATGTGTCTAACATATTACAAAACTATTTGTTAATTTACCACAATTGAGTAATAATAATTATTATCTCACGCTTTATCCAAGACCATCCCTCAAAATAATCTAATTCTATAAACAACTGATAGCTGTCATTTGTGTGATTAAAATAAAAATCAAGCCATAATTTTATGTAATATATGTTTTATTTTCTACAAAATGTTGTACATAAAATTCATCCATTTTGGTCCCTTAAAAATTGAACTTTTACTTTGCTTTTCTGAGCTTTATATACATATGTTTTAAAACTAGTGAAACATTAATTAAGGGACAAATGGCATTCACATATACCAATATATTTATAACATTTATTATAAAACAGTTGGGTTTTATTAAAATAATAAAAACAAATCGTCTTTATTTTTAAATATCTTCTAGCTTGATTTATTATTTCCCTGTAAGTTTTTTTCAACAAGCTTAACATTTTAAAACAAATTTCCAAGTGTGACGTAGATTATTTTATCTTAGTCTTACACACACCCTTAAACACAGGGCAGGGAGTGAAACAGATCAGTAGCTAGTGAAGTCTTCTCTAAAAAAAATTACGTGTCGTGAAGAAGTCAAATTTCCATTCTTTTTTAAAAAAAAACTTTTGTTACAGTGAAAGTTCTGTTAGCTAAAAACTAAAAAAAACAGTTTAGGAGTGAGGAATATCACATGTTCCCTTCGGTAGTCTATTGTTGCACCCAAGAGGTGTGGTCTCAACAAGAACCGAACTCGTCCATCCACGCTTCGTATCGGCTGACGTCATTCAGAGAAACACTCTTCTTGCAGCGTGCCAGGGCGTCTTCGAAGTCTTTCATCGTCACTGGAAGATCCACATCCTCTTTCTTTATCTTCTTGATCTCGGAAGGACTTCTACCCGATATTTTACGGCGCATGGACATCATAGCAGCGTCTCTGGGAACAGTCCAAATAAATAGAAATGTTTATCTGTCCTTTTTTTTTTTCCAATTCACTTCGTTTTAGTACCCATTTGGGCTATACACATTATATACAACCGTTTTAGAGATGAAAATAGCATTTAGGGAAAATCAACCTACGTATATTCGGCAGGGATTGAACCCCGATATCCCTATCACCATCCAAGCAGACTAAGTGATTTTGACATTTAGATCACAGGCCCACCAGCACAGGCAGTTAAAATTGTTATTTTAAAAAAAAAGGTGGTACGACACAATTGCACACATCATCTTGTTAAACACAATAAACAATCTTCATATATACATTTTAAATAAAATCGCTTAAATATATTGAGCCAAATTCAAATTTTCAAAAATCGCTCATTTATAAACTGGTCTCAAATTATTTTAATCTGGAAAAATAAAAACACATTCTTATTTAGAGTGAAAAATAATTCCAATACATTTAATTTGAGCTAAGTCTTAAATGTCATTTTTGAAAGAAAAAAAATGTAACTGTCTCAAGTAAACTACATATAAATTAATTTTCTGTAGAAAAATAAACGAATTATTATTAAAAAGGGAAAATTCACCTCAGATAACAAGTTTGAACAAAATCTTATTTATTTAGGTTTTATAATCAAGCAAAATGTAGGGTCTGCCCCCTCACACTTTCTTCCCGCTAATGTTTTCAGATATATTTTTCCATATCTCCAAAATTTATTTTTATTACGTTCACTATAAAATGTATAAGCTAAACTAATATTACATGGTAACGGTTTAATATATATTTCTTTATGGATTACTTAAGTTTCTATATCTTGTTATGCATAGCCTAAATTAATGATTATATATGATTTTATAAGCACCTGCAGACATTGGTGATGTCTGAACCTGTGTAGCCGTCGAGTTTATCAGCTATGACGTTAGTGTCTAGCTTGGAGTCTACCGTGACCCCTTCCAGACACAGCTTAAGAAGCGCTGACCTGGTATCGTCTGCAACACATGACGCTCTCTGTAATGTAGATGTCTATCTGAATTCACTTTGGATTAACCACTAACTATTATAATAAAGGTTATCTCAAGTTCAATATGTGACGTTCTATAAATCGTTAAATCAGATCAGGCCAGAGAAAACTTTCAGAAAAAAGTTCGTATAGAAATGTGAAATGAAATTAAAAAGTGGATTTTCAAATTATTATTTTTTTGCGCATGATTTAATAATACATAAGTAATACATTTAAAAATATTACGTATTTTTAATGAAAAAATAAACTTAAGTATAAACCATAAACAGTGTAATAATTTTAGTCAAATTAATTGTTTTAATGGAAATAATGCCAATGATAATATATGTCATTTTCTACATAACTTCAACATTTTGTGGTTTTAATCTAATTTAAACTCGTACAAAGAAGCTTCGAAATTTTTAATCTGAATCTGAATCTTGCTATAATTCATATTCGATCCAAAATTATAAATCATATTATTGAAATGTTCGAATCATATTTGACATTTCAAATCCAAATGGATCGCAGATTAATAATTTATGAGATTTAATTCAAAATACGAATCTAAAAGAACGATTTTTGAATAATTTAACTTTTAAGTAATTTAATATAGGTATATTATTTAACTTGACCGTATACATTCTGTGATATTTATCATATATTCATTATTTAACTACCTTATTTTGTTTTATTGGACTCAATTAGAAAATAATATGATAGTCGATTTGGATTTGTTAACATTTACTTATAGAGCATTAGGATTCGAATAACTATAAAATATATTTTTAGAACTAGATTCAAAACCTTTTTAATTGATAATATTTGGAACAGATTTGATTCGAATTAGTAACCAATATTCTGTATTGATTTCAAATCAAAATCTTGAATTCACACAGGTTTAATTTATTTTTCATCGATAGTTTGCAGACCACCCAAAGAGAGGTGGTCGACTGCATGCAGCCGCGGACCGTGGTTTGCTCAAACCTTAACCAGATTATTGGTTCTACTCGAAGAATTATTACCAAGAAGTTTCAAACACATTAATTGACCAAATATATTTAAAGAATGTTTCTACAACCTACTTAGAGAGTTTGCATACCGTTAGGAAGAGGTATTAATACCCTCTTCTCGAACCGCCGTCTGAAAGCCTCGTCAATGTCCCCCGGGTGATTAGTGGCAGCAATGACGGTGATTACCTTGTCTTCGTTGCTGCAAGAAAGAGACCACTTTGTTAACAAACCTTGAGAGCCAATACTGATCACTGCAACCGTAGGAAGCCGTAGACTACACCTCTTAGGGGCCTTCCTAAAATTACTGTACACAAGGTTTTTTATTCATGAATTTCGCCCTCCACCCCTCCTCGCCACACGTAAGGGATCGTAAGCTTTTCAATCCTCAATCTTACGTAGTTTCTTACGATTTGGTAAATTATATTCTTTTTTATCATTTAATTGTTTTTAGACATAAAGATTAACAAAGAGAGTGATTTGAAATTTTAGAATGCTTTAATTGAAGCAAAATTAGGTTCAACACTTGAGTAAATGAAATATAAGTGAAATTTTATAATTAATATATTTATTTTCTGACATAATAATAGATTTTGCCTCGCCATACATATTGATAAGAAAAAAAACCTCATGTAAGATGAATTCTGACTGACTCTCCCTCTCCACTCTCCCCACCCCTCCATCCCCCATCCCCCTTCCCCCGGGTGATTAGTGGCAGCAATGACGGTGATTACCTTGTCTTCGTTGCTGCAAGAAAGAGACCACTTTGTTAACAAACAAAGGATACCCTCCTCAAAAGTGTAAAGAGCTCATTGTTCTAGAAGGGTTCACTAAAAAGTGGGTGTAATGTATATATATAGGCGTGTATTATTATTATTATTATTATTAGCACCGCGTCTTACTACCCGTTCGGGTTATACGCATCTAGGCGTGTAGCCTGAATGGGTAGTAAGTCGTGGTGTTAATGTAATGGTATATAACCAACAAGTGGGCGGGTCAAATATGTCTCGCAGGCTGGATGGGACCCACGGGTCGTGAGTTTGCGAACTCTGCACAAGAGCAATTACCTGGTGGAGTTGAGTCCGTCCATTTGTATGAGCAGCTCTGCCTTGAAGCGTCGCGACGCTTCGTGCTCGGAGTCTGTACCTCTCTGGGAGCATAACGAGTCGATCTCGTCAATGAAGATGGTGCTAGGAGCGTGGAAACGGGCCTGGACACAATATAATATATGTGTATATATAATTGTTAAATAAGGTTATATATATATATAAATTTAAAATATCTAACCATCTGGCAAAAAAATTATCCCAGAATATTTAGTTGCACTCGCAGAGCTAGGGATAGTGCTATGGTTTTTTTTCACTCATTGTTTTTACTTTTATATATATATTTATATCTATATCCGGGTTTAACGCACAAATGTAAGCATACGCAAACAATCCTTACGAGTAGTGATACTATGCTAGAAACATATTTTTAAATTTATAGATATACTAGATATACTTTAATTTATTCATAAGCTAAGCAGTGTGTTCTAAAGTACTAGATTTTAAAGGATTACGTAGATTCATACAAATACCAGATAAAATTATGAACATGTTGTAGCTATTAGTTAACTCAACGTTGATGTTTAATTTACTTTCGAAGGATGAATTTTTTTGGTGATTCGAATGTGCATTAAACACGTGTGTATCCACATTAAATTTAAGATTTTTTTTTTACTCATAGCCTTTTATTTGTGCACTGAGCAAGTAATAAGTTTTGTCTTCCCTGAGCTTCAAACCAAAGTTTTTCAAAAGGAAGTGGCTTTATTCGGAATGACCACATTTTAACGTTCTTTAAATAATGCGATCTAGACGTATATTTCTCTTCATAAGTGGATATCTATATTAGTTATCTATTTTTCCAAATATTATAAAAGTAAACAACAAATTAATCCTTAGTCATATTTTTTCGATTCTGTGACGTTTTCTTGACAGTCCATCTATATTTTATTTTTGTCTTTCAGCCGTGATTTTTATTTTCAATGGATTATTTTAGTGTTAATATGAATATTATCCTCTACGTTTTGTTCATGTTTTGCTTATATGTATATTTTGTGTGCAAGTTTACTAAATATATACATACGTGTGAACCTAGCTACACGTTTGGACATGTACTTCGTTTACCCTGAAAGGTAGCAGTCTTACCTTGATGGCTTAAACTATCTTCCATATCTAATAAGCCATTACATAGGGAAATCCGTAAACAAAGGACTGACACAATTCAATGTAAGCTAAGGTATGATTTTGATAGGAAGAACAGTAGAAGCTAGTTACTAAAGTTACTAAAACAATTTGAATATATTCATAAATCAAGTCATATTATCTGCAGCTGTCACTTTTGGTCGATACTAACAATACCTATAAAATAACACAAAAAATATAGTACAGTTTTATCACTGTTGGTCGCAAAGAAATAAATTTGAATTTTCTCTACTGCTCCTCCAACCAAAATCAGGGTATAAGTTTACAGTACATCCTAGTCAGTTCCCTTCAAATAACAATTGACTAATACATTTATTTTTAAATTAACATGCTTCTAACTAAATTTACGATCTCGAAACTAAATTATGAATCTTTTATTTTTTTATAAGTTCATCGACTATGTTGTATGATTAGATTACACTGTATTTAAAATATTACTAACAATATGTTTAACTTATGAAGCAGTGATTAAAAATGTAACTACTCTACAATATTTTAATTTATGTGTTTCATAATATGAGATAAACTAAAACTGTTGACGTGGTACTACTTAACACAATGGTTTGCCTACAGTACAAGAGGAGTAGCGTGTCCATTATATTGAAATTAAAGGAGGTAGTTAAGAGCCGAACAGTTAAAATATGTCAATTTTAGCCTTTATTACTTCTTGAACAATACTTTGAGTGTGTACATATACAAATATTACCTTACAGCAACGAGCCCTGAATCAGACATTGCATTTTTAACCACCTGAACATATTAATGAATACTGTATTGGAGAGCATATTTGTGTAACTAATTGCCTACACAAAATACCTCAAGGCGCTAAAGCCCTTCACCGGGCATTGTTATTTTTAACCGCCTAAAGTATTACGTTGGACTACTTCCACTAGCATAAATGTGTTGATGCTTGCCTATACAAAGTATCGAACGGCACTTGGATTTTCATTAAACATAGACATTTTAAATCTGTAATTTTACAGGTATTTCTTTCGCTAAACAAGGTTACCAGTGTTGTATGTAGATAAGACATTTTCGTCACTACGTTTAAATATAAACATATTGTGTCAACGGTTTTTCCCTTGAATATTAAAATCTCACTGAATTAAACAATCTTACTTCCTCATAAAAAAGAGAAATTATTGAAATCGCGCAAATTTTTTACCACAAGTTTATAATGAATATTTAAGTTTATTGGTGACCTGGCGGTCTAGGGGTAAGGTGTCAGACTTCTGTGCTGGCGGCCGGGGTTCAATCCTCGGTCCCGGCACAGATTTATATAATTACCAAACCCTTCCTTCACCTCTGACAAGACATCTTGTGAATGTGGGGAATGCCAGGCCTCCACCGTGGTTTGGATTCCACGTTAAACTGTAGGTCCTTCATTTCATCTCACAATCACCCTACCATTACACATTAGAGTAAGTGTGTATAACCCGAACGGGTAGTAAGACGCGGAGTTAATAATAATAATAATAATAATAATAATAATAATTTAAGTTTATCTGTGCCCGAACCAAAAAAAGAAAATTTTACAGTTATGTTTGTATGTCCCTGGCCACAGATCTGAAACGGGTTGTTAGCTTTTGTTCAAACTTGATATCTTTATGTAAAGGGAAATATCTAGGGATTTTATTATTTTTATTTTGACTAGCCCTCAAAATAAGGGTAGTATACTGATAAGTGATTTTTTATTACAAATTTTTTGAAAATGGCTCCAAAGAATTTGTTTAAAATTGATATCTAGGAAGTGTTAGACCTCCCAAATAACACTGTATAATGATGAGGGATTTTAAAGAATTCAAAATAATTTGAAAATTGCCATAATTGTTTTGTTTGAAATGTTTATATGGAGAGAGTTTGACATGATAAATAAAACTGTACACTTGCTTTTTAGGAGGAAATTTGTTTAAAGGTAGTTTACTTAATACTGTTTTTTAAATTTGAATATTTATAATAAAAACTAGCAATTTGGTTCAAAATGGGTGTTTGTTAAGTTTTATTACAGTATAATTATTTTTTCAAACAAAAAAACTATAATAATTTATTGAAGACTGATTTTTGTAAAATTGATTTTTTTAAAGCTTTAACAGCTTTGTTCAAAATTGTTATTGGGAGCTTTTTTCATATGATCACTAATAATTTACGTTTATTTTTCTAAATAAATCAATTTTAGGGTACAAATAAATTTTAAAGTTCTTAAAACTGGCCTCTAGAAATAAGTTCAAAATGTATCTCTGGTAAAAGCTTTTCTTAATAAATAAGAATAAGTTTTTATTTTAAATAATCTAAAGAAATTTAAGAACAAATCATTTTTGAAAAATGTGAAATTTGTTTAAAATATATTTTGTACAATAAAATTTAGTTTAAAATGTATTTATTTAACTAGTCGAACTCCTCTCCATCTTCTTCTCTTCTTCTTTGTCCACGGCAGCCAGATGATTCGGTAGAGCCTCTCGGGGTTAATTAAATAATGATGGGGGTGGATAACGTAGTCGAATGAAGAGATTGAATCTGATAAGGTTGATTTGGCAGTTTTATTTTGAAGAAAAGTTAATAGACATTTTATTACATTTTAAACACTAGTGATATATGAAAATAAAAAAAGTTAATTAGTTCTTGAAGACAGACATAATAGTATGGTTATATTTTTGATAAATTAGCCACATAGTGGTCTCCCTTTTCTCCCACCCATCTCTAAATACCCTAAAGCCAACAGGAAAAGAACGGTTATTCGTTAAGTACTTCTTAGTACGTCTTTCTAGCTCGCGTGCTAACCGGCAAGTGTCCTGCGTCTGACGCTTCACTCCCACATAATATCAAACCACAAACGCTAAATCAGATGTGCTGTTTGGTCAACTGTTCGCGCCAAACCTCCCCTTTCCACTGTGAGGCCACCCGTGCATCTCACAGCTTCCGGGTACAGAGAAAATAAAAGAGCGCGGTGCTTAAAAGTGAAAGATAAAAGTAATAAATTTATATGACGCTATAAATCTGACAAAGACTTTAAAAGAATGAAAAACTATTAGATTTAAAAGTTAAAGGCCTAAAAATGAAGTTAATGAATTAAAATTTAAAACAAATTGCTTAAAAATTTGATTAATTATGATTTGAACAACTTATAATTAACATTAAATCTCACACTTTCTTATGGTTAAACATTTGAACTGACTAATTTAGTAATATAGAGATTAAATTAGGCATAGAAAAAAATACATTAGAGATGCTGAAGGCTATTTATTAAAATAGGCCTAACTGATTGTAAAACCATATAATGTAATATAAGTGTAGTACTCTCAGTATCTTAATAATGTTAACATGTTTGATAATAAACTTAAGGGGGGGAATTTGTAAAACAATATATAAATGGCTATGAAATGTCTTTGAATATAATATATACTGGACACTTGCAAGCCTATTACAACCATGATTAATTAAGTGGTTTTAAAAAATGGTATTAAATAAAATAAATAAACAATGGCAAACTAACATTTATATAAATGAAATGGTTGAGAGCTAAGGGCCTAAAACCCTGACCACTTTACATTTATAAAAAGTGTTTATTGTGATCAACAAGATTATATTTTTTCTTCCATTATATTATAATACACAAAATGAGAAAGTTTGTGCGATTGTGTCATACCAGATTTATTAATTGTTTCCATGTGTTGTTTTAACTTTGACAAGGTGTTTTCTCTACAATTTTAGATCCTGTACATACCATAATTTGCTTTACTAGCTACACGATATTATTTAGACAAGAATCTGCCAGCATGGTGGAATGGTAACACGAGATGAGTCATGTATTTTTTTCAATTTTTATAGCAAAATTGTCTCCTGCCAAAGTATTAAAATATTGCTTCATTATATGCGTTTAGTTTAATTTTCTACACTCAATCTCGGTAATTCTTTAATATCTCTCACGAGCATAATGGCATTGGATGAGAAATTTTTTCAGTGAAAATAAAAGGTTATCATTAAATTTTAAAATGCCCATAAATATATTCAAGAAGGGTAAAGATTAAAATATATAGTAAATAAAACTAAATGCATCTACTAAATAAGTGTTTTCTTTATTTATCCCACGAAAATGTTTACTATAAAATTTACAAAAATAATGGCCTTAACCCGCCTTCCCTTCCATCCCACCTTGATTAGGGAATTTATTTTAATTGTAATTTAAAAAAAACTCCACTGCATGTGTCCGCAATCGAGTTATACCGATTGAGTGGCCGTCGTCTGCTGGCAAAGATATTGCCAGCTTTTGCGGATAGAAGGTGTCATGTGGTCAGCAAACGAACCCTCCAGCCATTAATCCCAGTTTTCTAGACCGGAGCTAATACTTTTTCCGTTCAAGAATCACACTGATTCATAGAAAAATCTAGAAGCCCTTGGGATCGAACCCGGGACCTTTAAATCTGTAGCCAGGAACTTTTAACATTAGACCACATAGATGGTCAATTAATAATTTAAACCTACAAATGTAAAAAGCTTATTCTTTTCTTTCTAATGGATTTTTTATTTGAGGTATTTAACATGTACTTCCTGAACCGACTGATAGATCATATCAGCACACGAGAATGTCTATGAGCGAGAGTGAAATGACCTACCAATTTTGCCAGGCAAGGTATTTCCACATATCTCCCAGGGTTCTTTTACATGCCACAATCGACATGAGGTCGATGGCTTTACCTCCCTCCAAAGGAAGTTGACATTTGGATTTTTATCGCTCAAGAAAGATCCGTTGACCTCGGTTGGGTTTGAAACCACGAACATTGGGTTCTAAAACGAGCACTTTAACCCAAAACTACCTATGTCAACTATGTATAAACAGTTACACGCTAGTATTTAAAGGACACATCTTCTTTTTTTGTAGCACCGTGTCTTACTGCCCGTTATGGTTAAACGAAAATGTACTAATTACTCTACTATCTTATGAATGAGGAAGGTTGAATTTAGAGGGAGTGTACCCCCATTTTCACGGAACTAAGTGTGAAGAACCAATTTAGGAAGAAAAAAAACCACTCAGTACACCCAAAAAATATTTTAACAACAATCTCCTCCTCAACATCCAGTCTATTGTGAGAGTGATGGATATTTAATATTAATTAATATTTTGCATTTTAAAGGTTTGTACTATGTGATAAACATTGTTTGGTATTAATTTTATTATGAAACTTCCTGGTATCCTGCGGAACACTTGATAGGTCGCTGGTTGCGCATCGTCAGAGATCCGAGGAACCACACTTTGACTAACACTGCCTTAGACCACTCTACCACCGAAGTGGGTTAAGGACACAATGTTTAGGAAAATGTTGTGAAAGGTAGATAATAGTTGGAATGTGGTAACTAGCCATGCGGTAGTCAAGGCTGGCGATGTGACATAAGTGATAGCACGTGTGTGTGTGGGNGGGGGGGGGGGGGTACCCACATCCGAACAAAGTATCGCTACTGCACCTCGTTTCCAACTAGATTAACCCATTTATAGCGTCACCATTGGGAATTGAAGGGCACCTTAGGAGCGTGGCCTCATAGCAGGCCCAACTCACCTCCCGGTTCGCGCGAGGTATGGGAGTTAAAGGGAAAAGAAAAGACCAACGATTTCCCAGAAATATGTGCAGTGCATTAGTATTTGAACGATTACTCGAAATTTTTCAGCGGTGACGATGGTGGATAAAGCGACCAAGTTTATTGTCAATAACTACAATATGTCTCTTATTATGTCAGAATAAAGCTTTGTGCACAATGCCTAGCTGTAAAGCCATTATAAAATGGTCATAAACGGCCTTTTCAATGCAGTTTTTATCTAAAAATTATTACATGTTTCAACAATGTTCAGTATTAGGAACTTCTATCAACTCTTTATCTCCGTTAATTTTTAATAAGAAATGATACACGTGAAATATTATTATTATTATTATTATTATTATTAGAACCACGTCTTACTACCTGTTCGGGTTATACGCACTTACACTAATGTGTAATGGTAGGGTGATTGTGAGATGAATTGGAGGACATACAGTTTAACGTGGGATCCAATACCACGGTGGAGGCCTGGCATTCCACATATTCACAAGTTGTGATTAATACACGTCTTGTCAGAGGTGAAGGAAGGGTTTGGCGATCAGATAAATCAGTGCTGGGACCGAGGATTGAACCCCGGACACCCGGCACAGAAGTGACACCTTACCCCTAGACCACCAGGTCACCTATGTGCCAAAGTGTTCGTGTAAATTTACTATTTATAGTCGACTGTATCATAGAGTTGATGGGTATGTGGTGCACGTTCTTATTAACCAGCGGTTGCATTTTTTTAAAGTGCGATTTTAGTTATGGCACTATGAAGCTGAATGCAAATGTAATATCTTACAATCATTATTAAAAACAAAAAATAAATAATTATATTATGTAACAATCCTTATTAAAAGTTAAAAAAAGATATTTTTTGGCCGTGTATTTCTACCTGTTCAGGTTGTACGCGAATATGATACATTAACCTAATGGGGTGAGGATAACATTGAGGAAGAAAGTATTTTAGAGGTAATCCACCCGGATTTGCTTGGAAATAGAGTGAGAAACAATTCAGGAAATACCATCCTCAGTAGACCCAATCGGGATTCTAATCCAAATCTCTCAGTTATCCAGATTCTTAGCTCAGTAGATAAACATAAAACCTACTTATCTAATGAATCTGACGTTAATAGCCCTTTTATTGAATGTGAACTTAATCAAAACGTAAGTTCAAATATAAATTAAACGCAGGTTTTTTTTCACTTACCATTTCGAAGAGGAGCCTGACGAGTTTTTCAGATTCACCCCTGTACTTGGAGGTGAGGGTGGAGGACGAGACGTTGAAGAAGGTGGTGCCGCACTCCGTGGCCACAGCCTTGGCGAGTAGCGTTTTACCTGTACCTGGAGGTCCCACCATCAACACACCCTTCCATGGCCGGCGAATACCCTGGGGGACAGACACGACTATACAATATTCTGTAAACATAGACCTGGAGGTCCCACCACCAACACACCCTTCCATGGCCGGCGAATACCCTGGGGGACAGACATGACTAACAATATTCTGTAAACATAGGCCTGGAGACCCCACCATCAACACACCCTTCCATGGCCGGCGAATACCCTGGGGAGCAGACACGACTAACAATATTCTGTAAACATAGACCTGGAGGTCCCACCACCAACACACCCTTCCATGGCCGGCGAATACCCTGGGGGACAGACACGACTAACAATATTCTGTAAACATAGACCTGGAGGTCCCACCATCAACACACCCTTCCATGGCCGGCGAATACCCTGGGGGACAGACATGACTAACAATATTCTGTAAACATAGGCCTGGAGGTCCCACCATCAACACACCCTTCCATGGCCGGCGAATACCCTGGGGGACAGGCATGACTAACAATATTCTGTAAACATAGACCTGGAGGTCCCACCATCAACAGTAACATCTTTCTCCTTCGACCGAATCCTCTCTCCTACTTGCTAGTCTGCAATACGTCACTACGGAAAAGTTTCATCACCAAGTCCCACCATTCAACACAATCAACATTAAGGAGGGGGTTTATGGAACACAAATTAAGACTTATGTTTATGTGGTTTTTATAGAAAAACTTCTTTTTATGACCGAAATAAATAAAATATATCTATAATAAAAACATAGTATTTTAATTCAGAAGATGATATCAACAGTTGTTGAATATCTGTCATGAGCATAGCGACATTGATGATACAAGTTTTTAAATTGAGATAAAAAGTTGTCATTGAATTCCAGGACACCTTTGACATATATTCAATGACAGTTGATATCACCATGTGAAGAAAATTAAATTATGTTTCTACTGGAGAAATATTTAATTTATTTTGGCCAAAATATATTTGGCTATAGAGACTGTAAAAACACTTACCTTTCCCTACACTCCTAGATTAATGGCCTACGAATACCCACAACGAGTATTATAAGCTATTTTAGGTTTCAGATAGTTAAAGCTACAATTATAATTATAAACGTTACAATGCGAGACTTTTTCACAAAAGTATATGACATCCTTAAAAATAAATACACAACCTCTCTTATTACCGAGTGGTATAAAATTCTTATTTTATTTGGTTAGCGTTTATAGGAAAAGATTGAGCTTCGAATCCTAGTCGAGTAGCTTTGGGAATAGTTTATTTACACTTGATTTTCCTCGTCAGTTTTTTTTCTTTATATCCCTAAATTACAATGAAGTCACATTTCCTCTTATCTACCCAACTTGTCTTATCATTTAAAATTATTAATAACCCTTGTTTTAAACTCACTATATCCTATTAAGTCCAACACCTTGGTGCAGTCTGTCTACTGATCTAAGGGTCCAATGCTCAATTCCTGGCATAGCTGAAATATTTATTTTTTGTGAAATGTAGGTTTATACCTTCACAGTGATGAATGTACGGCTCGGGGGAATGAGGAGGGGGGGGGGTAGTTGAGACTGCTCTAGATTTAAGATAGTTTATAAGTCGTGTTCTGATAAAATCAGTAGATTTAGATAGTGCAAGTTAAATACTTCAAATAAATAAAAATATATAAAACACTTTCTTATGCAATATATTGTAATTAAGATAGAAATGTTTAAAAAAAGTTATTAGTTAACTGCCCTTATAATTTTTCTTCAGCGAATCAAATACATCGTTTTTTATAATAATATATTTTAGCACCGCGTCTTACTACTTGTTCGGGTTATACTCTTTAAGTACTAATTACGCTAATAGATTAGGAATTGGGAGGGTGAATTAGAGGAAATGAATCCGCATTTGCGTGTAAAATCATTTAAGACCCCCCTCCCCCCAGTTCACCCAACCGAGAGTCTAACTTCGATCTCCCCGTCCTCAGCAATCGAGCTCAACACAACTAGCGCGTTAGCCAACTACGCCCCCGAGGCGGTTTTTTATAATCATGTGTAACATATTCAGATATACATTTCAAACAAAATTTTTGTAGGGATTTAAAAAAAATCTTCTAATGAATATTTTTAAAAAAGTATTATTTATCTTGTAATCAAAACAATCTCGAGGATTTTTTTTAGCGATTACAATACTTTTTCTACATGAGAAAGTAAAGTCCAATTAAAACCATGACAAACCTTAAAGAAGTCGGGCATTAGTATAGGCAGTACGACGGCTTCCTGTAGTATAGCCTTGGCCTCGTGCAGTCCCGCGACCTTGACCCACTGAACGTCGGGGTTCCTCTGCAGAATATCTTTCTCCAGCGTCTCGACGAGGTGCGCCTCAAAACCCGCCGGGTTGAACACTCGCGGCTCTTCCTTCTCCTCGTCCCCTGCCACCTCCTGCTCCGATCCTTGTTCCAACTTCTTGGCGGTGGACCGAGGTCCACTGTCTTGCGGCGGGGGCGGCAGTGTCTTGCCGGGGGCAGGGCGGTCCTTTACAGCCCGCGGCAGGCGGTCCACGGAGCGGGACTTCCTGGTGGGGATCAGCTGGGGGTTACAGCTGCTGTGCATGCGTGTACACACACGATTATACCATCAAATACTAACATAAAAAACACGTTATAACAAACCTGAAGGGTGTTATTTTATTTGGAATCTCAGAGTAAAGGGAAGCAAAATCATTATAATCTGAAGTGATTCAATCTTTGGCCTGCAGACTCTGTCCGTTACAGTATATGTACCGCTGGCCCTACATTGCATTTTAAAATTTACTCTCCTAAATCTTAATCCTGTCACCAAAGGTCAAATGCGTGAATAATAAGAACTAGATTATTTTGTTAAAATATTAATGTATCTATAAAAACTGTGATTATACCATCCTCTAGAATTTATTACAGGGTGCCGGGAGGGATAGTTGTATTTCGGGGTCTCTCCTTCTCAGTGACGCTACCCACTTGTACTGAGACTAGAGGAGAGTAACTATGTTCTTACCGTCCTCTAGGATTGATTGCAGGGAGAGCTGGTTGTATCTCGGGGTCTCTCCTTCTCAATGACGCTACCCACT
>CABFOV010002033.1:43538-96144 GCA_902141375.1 Timema poppense | reverse complement strand
CGAGGAGCTGGCCGGCTTGGCCGGTCGGGAGGTCCTCGGAGGCGGGGCGACGTCCGGAGGAGGCTTCGTCACCACCGGGGGGCCCAGAGGTCCGTGGGTGGCTGAAGCCTCCAACCTGATGGCGTCGGCTGCGGCTTGTGCCCGCCGCCGGATGTCCGCGAGCCGATCTTCAGTTGAAAGGTACAGACTCCTGTACGAGTTGGCACCCAGTTCCAGAGAGCCCTGGGTACTCGCCGGCATCGTGTAGCCGGTGGAGGCGGTGTCCCCCACGGAGGCGGTGACTCTGCACCCCGTGGGTGCATTGCAGGTGGTAGTGGTGGTGGTGGTGGTGGTGGTGAATACCGCCGCAGCCATGGTTGCAGCGGTGGTGGTGGTGCTAGTGCCGGTGATGTTGACAGCAGTGGTGATGACAGAGGAGATGATGGCTTTGGAGACCGACGTGGCGGTGACCTGGTGTGTCTTGGCTACTGTCGGGGGGTCGACATCTCGGGTGGCGGGCACAACTCCCACTGGGAGGTGGTGCATGTTGTGGTCGTTTCTCGGATGGAGAACCGCACCCCAGTGGGGCGGGTGTTGGGTTCAGACGGCTGATGGACACTTGTGACGTTAGTACAGGTGGAGACGAACAGGACGACACAAAAAACGTAGAGATCGGACCACGGACGACGAAGATACAGTTGTTTCCTTCTGCCAATCATAATAATTTTCTTGATATAAAGTTTTTAAATCGTTGAATTGGGCGAAACTTCCGTAGAAAACAGTACTGCCTCCACGCACCTCGTCCCAAACGACGTTTGGAGGTGGCCCCGAACCTCTCCGACCCCTGGAAGGGGCGGGAGGTGGAATAGTCTGTAGCTCCTCGTAGATACTATGTGGGCAGAGTGACGACACAAAAGATAAACAGACTCAAAACGTAAACACACGACACGTGACGAACACAAACCGGGCAGCGCCCTCGACGGAGCTTTCCTGAACTATCCGTCAGTTGACGTCCAGGCACAGCCCGATACGGGCGCGTTTTTCCCCCGCTCCTCGCGGTAAAACTCGAAAAAACCAACAAAACTGGCAAAATATCGGCTAATATCGGCTAATATGGCCTCGCGCGCAGAAATGAAACTCAATCAATAGGTAGAAGACAGGTGATCTTTATTCTTTATTTTTACCTTATGTCCGTACAAGTGCAATCCCTATCATTGAGAGGAGGGTGGGCCCAACCCTCCTCCTTGGTCTTATTCTCTAACTTATTCTATCATGTCTATTTTAACCTTCTTATGCTTAATCTGGAGGGTGGGCCCGACCCTCCTCCTCGGTCTTATTCTCTAACTTAGTCTATCATGTCTATTTTAACCTTCTTATGCTTAATCCAAGACTAAGACTATTGCATCATTATTAAATATTTTTACATTTGAATAAGTTTTTTTCCCTTTTATTGTTTATGGTCTTTAGCTTGATTGAGCCCTTCGTCCTGGCACGATCTCTTAGAGTGTTTGGAACTTAGTGGACGGGCCTTGAGGAGGATGGTGGCCCGTTTAGCGGACCGCGCGAGGGAGGGGCTCGAGGAAAAAAAGGGAGTTAAGGGCGACGTGGTCTCGGAATGGTCACTAGAGTCGCACAACAAATTAAATAACGCCGCATTTCCAACAAAAAAAATCTTTAAATAAACACAAAATTAAGAAGAAATTAAGCAGAAATTTTGACCATGCTGTAATTTGATTAGTATTTTGTGGTAGTGTAAACTAACTTTAGGCTACAAAATTGTGAATTATGCAAACAAACTTGACAAATAACTTTATAGCAAATATATAAGGTTCAATAATACATTTTAATTTGGTATACATGGTTTCAATATGTAAATAGTACTTAAGACACCTCAGATAACATGTAATTTTGAAAAAACAAAAATAAATAACACCGAAAAGTGAGATTTAAAAAACAAAACTTAACCAAAAATAATTCACAATTTTTATGGGGCTCAAGTCATGTGCAAGGCAAAGAAACTGAGAAATCAAACTTGTCAGTGATTCACTTCAAACAGATGGATGGACAGGAACATTTTTAAAACCTTGTCTGACCATCACTTTGTGCCACACTTAAAGTCTAAAGGTTTGCTGAAGAAGGCAGTGCTACTCCTAAAGAATGCACCCTCTCATCCATCTGCTTCTATTTTGAAGTCTGACGATGCTTAAATATTTGTCAAGTATTTCCCACCTAATGTGACAGCCTCAATACAGCCCATGGACCAAGACATAATTGTGAAAATTAAACGACTGTACAGGGGTAGCCTTCTTCATAAGCATATTGACAAAGATACTGATCTTAAAACCTTCTGGAAACAGTTAACTGTGTTAGATACTATTTAAGAAGTATCAAAGACTTGGAAAATGATAAAACCAATGACCCTCAGCAAATCCTGGAAAATATATTTTCTGAAATTGAGATTGAGGACTGCCTTGGTTTTTAAGCTGACAAATTTTCAGCAACTTGTTTATCTGCCCTTCTGCTAGTTATGGCAGGCTGTGAAAATGTTTACAAGAATGCCATCGCAGAATGGTTTGAAGTTGCTCAAACAGAACAGGGTTGTGAAGTGTTGGGTGACTGAAATTGTAAGACGTGCTCAAGTGCAGCCAGTGACAAAGATGAAGATAATGCTTTTATCGCAGTAAAGTATAATACTTGTGCTTCTATATGGTAATGAACTAATAATCTGTTTAGTTATCTGGATCAACAAGACAACACACTCCTTTCTGACAAACTGACGTTAGGAAAATACATAGCAAAAAAAGGAAGCAACTGCAATGAAGCAGAAGATGACAAACTTTTTTTTAGGTGATGTGACCATTTTGAATATATTGTACCTTGATTTAAAGGTGTTTTTTTTTTAAAAATATCTTTGTTTGTGAAATATAAGGTGTTACAAGCTCTTGTCCCTGCCATTACGGCGGGTAGTCAGAAGTAAGCTGTTTTCACTTTTCCCAAACCTCTATATTTAGTTTTTTTTGTCATATAACCTCTCACATTGTCTTTGTATATTTTAATTTGTTTCATTTCTTTTTAACTGTATCACTATAAAGTTTCATGTAATCGGTCCATCTCTTTTGGAAATATTTTAATCTTTATTATTATTATTGATTCACAATTTATTTTAATTTAGTAACTAATAAACATCTCTTATTTTCAATCCAAGTTATATCTTATATAAATGTCCGTACCAATCACATTATAAACAAGGTAAATGTAACTTGCCAGATAAAATATTTGTTTTATATGATATTACATTATATATGACTACACATTTCACTGTATTTTACTACACAAAAATCTCAGCTCTAATAAAGAGATGTTAGAGCTAACCTGGATTAAAACAACATTTCAAGAGGGTTGATTCTAAATATGTTGTAGGGTTTTATAGTATAAATAAGAGTATTTCTGAACTTCTTTCAAAATTTTGTTTATTCACAATCCAAAACTATGATTACATTTAAAAAGTATACACTTAATACAATTTTATGATTATAATTATTTTACTGGCACTTTTGTATTATTTCATTGCCATTACAAAATATATTTGTAGACAAGTATATGGTATTTTTATATGTATTATGTATAAAGTTAAGAAATTACTTAAATATAACAAAAAAACATACATGGAACATACAAATGCAGCTATTTGATATTTAAGAATAATTTGTTATGCAAGATTTAATCCTAAATTTATGTTTGTCTTTGCTATAGATTTGTACTTAGATTTATAATAGCTCCATATGCTGTGTAATTAAGCTCACCAATAACTGTTTGGCAATCACTTCAACTGGTATGTTTACATAAAACATATAACAACAATGATAAAATACATCAATTGTAAAACTATTGGTATATTTGTATGGATTGAGGTAGAACCAGTCAAAAAATTGTTATTATAATGTTTTAAAATTGTCAACGAAAATATATCCTGTTTGATTTCCATGCACAACCTGGTTCCACTAAATGACATCAGTTCTGTAGTGTGTGGCATATTTCTTTTAAGTGTCTGAAAGCCAGACCAACATATTAGCATAAGTGAACAAGAATTTTCATATTTCACCGCAATTTTTTTATTTCTTGTTATTTATGTTCATAACAATCCACTTCTTTATATTTGATTAATGTTTCATAGATTTAAGCTAGTGAATTTATTAATCAAGATAAATGTGTACAAGCTTTTCATTGTTATTTGCTTTTAGAATTAAAAACATTATTTCACAGCAATTTAAAAACTTACATAAGCAAAGATGAATTCAATTACCTATCTAATTAATACGTATGCAAATATTTAAGATGATTTATTTACATGTTACAGTTTATTTTAAGAGCTCTCTGATTAGTTGAAATGATAGATTTGAAATATATGCCCACAAAAAGATTTGAACCCGAACCAAATAAGGGTTTGGATTAGGGGTCAGCAAGCTTTTAGTATTATTGTGCCAAAGTAATATTGCAAAGTCGCTCAGCATGCCAACCAACCTAAGCCCACCCAAAATGGTTATCTTTTATACTAGTTAACTAGTATAGTTATTAAAATAAATTTAAGTTTATCTTGTAAAATGTAAATCTAACTGCATGTTTCTAAATCAAATAAATTAAAACATTATAAATTTGTTTTGCAAAATTTAAGTTCTGAAGACATTATTTTGATTTTTTTTTATATATAACAAGTGAATCATTGAAACATAAAACAGATTACAATTACTACTCACATCAATAGTTTTAATTAAAAATAAAGGTTTTATATTATTTTTATTCAAATCGCTCAACGTGCCAATGAAAATCGTTCTGCGTGCCACTCTTGGAACGCATGTCGTAGGTTTCTGACCCCTGATTTAGATCATTATTGAAGCTAACTCAACATGTCTCTTGACACCTTAGCTTAAGTGAGCCTGTCTACTAATCCAAAGAAAGGTATTGGGTTTAATTGTCAGAGAGGGTCAAAATATTCACTATGAATTTAATTTTGTTTTATTTACTCTAGGATAAGCCTATAAATTGCCTTTAAATATTTGCATACAAAATAGCTTCACAAAGCTAATGCTGTTACAGAATTAAAAACACGTGATCTTAAATTATGAGTGATGTATGAATCTAGGTTCATGATAAACATGAATAGTTTAGTGATTAGAATAATGTAACATAAATGGGATCTTTTCGCGAAATGACTACTTGGCATTTTATGTGAATAGTGGTCAATTAGGTCCATTTTAATAAATATTAACTATAAAAAACTATACATAATTTTATTAAGTAAGAGACAATACCATTCGTTTGACCTTTATTTTTGCTGAAATTGCTAGAAAAGTGTACCAACAGCACTATTACAATCTTTTTTCTTAATATTTCTGTAACCAATCAAGTCCCCACTTTAAAAAATGTTTCCCCTCAAGCAAAGAGCAATGGTATTATGATAAATAAGTGTTTGATCTGGCTGTTATGACAGTCATATTGTGACCAAAGGCCAACATTTTAAATCCGAGAAGAAGAAATTTAGCTGTTTTTTTACTCGTGGTACTCATCCAACCCAAGTTTGAGTTAATTTTTTTAATTTAAAATTTTTAGTCAAAAAATTAATTTTGTTTACCACAAATTAGGCTCTCTAGTAATATAAGGCCAAACATCTCTCCAGTTTTAGTCCTGTATTCAAGTGTAATATTTATTACATGAAATATGATCCATGACATCCATAACCCACTTCAGTGGCTGCATGGCCATACTCTCACAGTAGACTGGACTGCCGATGACAGGGTGATCAAGGCTCGAATCTCAGTTGGATGTACTGAGGATAGTTGTTCCAAAATGGTTTTCAACTCTCTCCCCCCATGCAAATGTGGGTACACTTCCTCTAAATATGACCTTTATAATCCCTAAAACAATTAACTCTCATTAGTTTATTTTTTGTTTTTCTTTATTTTATTTTTATCAAATTCCATTATTAGAAAATAAAACCATTAGAGTAATTAGTAAATAATCGTATAACCGAATGGGTAGTAAGATGCACTGCTAAAAAACATCTATATTTGGTAATAATTTGATTATGTAATTTAAATAGGGTGTCGACCATAATTTTGAAAGAACCTCTCACAGTAACCAAGCTAATTAGTTAAATCTGATATGGACATTAACAAATAAAAGATTTTACCATGTTAGAGATGAGCTCCATACTTTAGTTTTAATGAATGGTTTACACCAATATATAACTAGAGTACAAACTTCCAAGTGTACTAAACGGCTTATTCAGGAAGAGCATGATGAAGCTAATTGCCAAATGCAATAAATTAATTATTTATACCCACTAAGCGTAAACAAATAGTGTGATGTTATTCAACTAATGCTAAATGTGAGACTGACTTGATTCGTAAATGGACCACATGTATGTATGTGTACATTACCACAAAATATTTACCTGTTCTATTTTCTACAATGTAAATTATATGTACAATGACTTGCATTAACTATTAGGCCATAACATAAGGCATAATATAAAAGGTACTTTTCACATAATAAAAAAATGCTCATTTAGATGGAACCAAGTTTCACATGAAAACTTGTATGTACATTAATGATTTGCTGTACAGCTGAATAAAAAAAAACTATGATACAGTATCTGTTGGTAACAAAGTGTACAAAATATATCCGGTTGTATTATTATTAAACATCAGTCTAGCAGTTATGTTAACTGTAGTTTTATTTGGTTATCAGTGACAAAACAAATAATATGTAGACACCTAAGTATGTTGAAGAATCACAACAAAATATGATGGTACACACTTAGAAATTCACTTGCATTCATTCTAGCCAACCAAAAATGTTGGATCTATTAAATATCGAATAGTTTAAACTGTTAAGTTTTCTTTCACACTAAAACAATGTTTCTACTGTTGTGGGTAAAATAATGTACTATAGCAATATTTCTAAGGCTGGTTTCAAGAAAACTTGCCAACTAAATCGTTAAAACTATTGAGTGGGAAGTTCACCTTGCAGATTATTCCCGACTCCACCGGGGATAAAATTTGAAACACACACAAACAACAATTTTCTATGGACACAATTAAATATAAAACTTTTTTCATTGAAAATACGAGTCCTCCAGTGAACTTGACTTGAAATACCTTCAAAATGATGTTGGTATTTGGATTCTGAATTATCAAGAGATGTGATTAAAAAAAATTACATTGTGTTTACATTTGTACAATTTCTTACTATAATAAAGAACACTTTTTAAATTATCTTGTATGCCACTTAATAAAAATCAGTAATTTCACCTTAAAGATTATTTCTAGTTATATGTATATTGAAATGATATACTTTTTAGCCACATGAACTAAAAACAAGCATCGCATAAGACATAAATATTAAATATATTTCCTTTAATAAGTATTCAACATATCCAAAGTTAAGAAAGAAATTACACTTTTGGGTTTAGGGAATAAATAGGTGGTACACTTTATTTGAGTAGCAAAGTCTCATGTTCCTAATTGTGATGAACTGTGTATTAAATAAATAATAATAACAAAGTTCAGTGCACTTGAAGGGTCCTTGATATGCACTTAGTTTAACCAACCTCATCTAAATTCAAACAATCTTTTTTAACCTTCACCAGTAATATCCCTAAAATTCTAATGATTTGTCACACCAATCCAAGCTACACGTTTTACACACAATTTAAGTCTGATTTAGATAGAAAATGATTCAATGCACACACAGGCTACTTATGCTGAACAAAACATTGACATCTGCATCATTCACCTAATTTTCATTGTATGAAAAAGGAAGACTAACTTTGACAAGAACATAAATTAGATTATTTTTAAACACTTGCTGTTTCAAGGACAATTTACAGACACAAAACTTAAGTGTAAAAATAATATTTTAAGTTATATTTGTTTTTAGGTTTTCTATTTAGAAAAACTCTTGATTAATTATAAGTATAATGTAAAAATATTAATTATAAAGACTTTATGGATGCATGTACAAATGAAGCATACCAGGGTATTAGTTTATGCCTGCATTGATGTGAGTTAGACAAACTTCTTAGGAGTTTTGTTGACTCCTAAAGACTCATTTCCCTAGTATTTCACTCATTTAAAACAAAGAGACAGCAATTTTGAATATAGATGAAGTACGATTCAGAATTAACAATTTGGTTTGAATGCTTGCCCCGTATAAGTTATTTGACTACTCAACTAACTAAAATTAACAAAATTTCACCGTGGATTTTTTGTAAGTGTCTTAAAACATTTCAAACCAAATTCCACTTTAATAAAAAGTCAACATAAAAAAATCCTCATATGATATGAACATTATTTGTGTGCACACCAAAAAGTCAAAATCTCACTCATTTTACTTCAACAATGAATAGCACAAATAGAGGTTAATCATAAATTTAAATATTATATACTAAAATTTTGAATTAACAGTAAATTTTAAGATGTGCTAGCAACACCACCATTCATTTCAAATTTAATTTGATTAAAAATTGTGTTATCATTAATTAAAAATAAAATAAATTTAAATACTAAAATAATTTTAACTATGTTAAACATATATTAATTGTACAAACAGAAATGAGGATGTATGTACTTCCCTACATTAATCTGAAATCAAACCCACTAAACTGAATAAAACCACTAATTATATCATAATATATGTACAGAAATTATATTTACAAATCAATCTTTTTTTCATCTTTCACCTCCACAAAATGAAGGGTGTCATTGCTAGAATAGGTCGAATGTAGCAATATCACTATCGTGTGTATTCAAGTTTCTGTAAAAATGCGGCAAACAATGATGGAGTTTGGTGACAAAAAAAAAAGTCTCGAGGTGATATGTTGTTGAATATTTCACAATAATTGACCTATCAACATGACCTTCTATCATGATGCATCCAATACATCTAGTGCAGTACTGCCAAATAAACAAAATATTTAAAAACTACGCCATCAAAGTGTACTTGGTAACAGGTTTTGACTAAATGATCTATTTAAAGTATATACATCTCTTGATCACACTAATCTAAGTTGGAGTCAATGATTGAGGCCTTTAAAACATAACATATTAAAGGAGCACAGTAATTCAAATTCAAAATGCTTTTACTGCCACCAAAACAAATATGTACTGATCTATTGTATTGTGAATACAATATGCCAACTAAAAATATTGGGCACCCATGACTTCAATTACTTACTATTTGATTATTTAAAAAGTATCTATGGAATAAATACTTAACATATATGTCTTGGTCTGGGAAGAAATATATTATGCTGCAACCGAGAAATTAGGGGTGTGAGTACTAAAAAATAGATTTAGTTTAGTTTTAGTATAGGTTAGTTTAAACTCCATTAAAATTATTTGATTTTATCTTGAAGTTTCAATTAGATTGATTCATTTTTAAGACAATTTTATATCTAATAGTCATTTGATATTTCCTTTTGTCTGATTAAAAAAAATAGCTTATACATTTAGTTAAAAAAAATCTAGATCTTTAAAATCATAGCTTTTTTTTAAATTATAGTTCTTAATGTTTAGCTTTGTGTTTATGGTTTATGCATGGTTCTATTACAGAAATTTAAATTTAAATACTTTTTGTACAAACATTTTTCTATATTATTCAAACGTGAATAAACCTCTTTTGTTTTCATTCAAACTCGACTTAAAGTAAAGAATGCTTACTTGCAAAGCCCTTCAGAAAGAAATTAAAGAACCAAAAAGCACAATGTGCGATGAGTTAAATCTCCTACTTCCTAAGGAAGGTGTCAGGTGGCATCTACATATTAAAGTGTTTGTGTGTGTGTTAGTGACTCAACTTTTACTGGCTCATTATTATCTACTATTCTACTAGGTTTTTTAAACCATTATAAGAGAATGGCAAACAGAGACTAGGTATGGTAAGAAGATTAGATGCTATATCAATATATATTTTAAAATCCAAGTGATGAGAATTATTTTTGAAATTGAGAAGTGTCATGTTTGATTGTAAAGTGAAAAATTAGGTCTAAGACCCAGGCTTATAATGATATTTTGAAGGCACTTAGCTTGGTCTTAACTCAGCTTTGAGTTTCAACGTTAATGATAAAACCACATGATTATTTGGGTTTTTTAAATCATGGTCAGAAGGGTTAATACTAGTAACAATGAATGCTTGTGATGGTTGTATTTAGTAATAGTTATGATAACAATGGAATGCAAAGCCAAAGGTCCTAGATTCAATTTTCAAAAAATTATATTTGATTCATCACCTTGCAGTAGTTATAAAAAATGTTTTGGATTTGGGTGAACAAGTAAATTGTGTATTGTATTGGGTCAAGCATAGCAGGAACTGTGCAACATTTTCAAATGTAGACCACGATCTAGTCACTAAAACAATATTATATCATTAACGTTTTACAATTTAGTGATGTTAAGGCCAGGTCCAAGCCAAGTTGAATAAGGTTTTATATATTTTAACTATGATTAAAGTGATTAAAAGTGATTAAAAAAGGGTGAGCTTAGCTTAAAAATGGAAAGGCGCAAAAAAAAAAAAATGGGGGCGGGCAAGCACGTAGGAAGATAGAATTTGCTTGGAAAAGGACTTGAAAACCTACTATTTTATAAGGTGATACAAATTCCACCTACATAAAAAATATTGTGATATCGACAGTATCATTATTTTATATGGCTTAACATTTAATTACCATGTTTTATCATGCAGGAGTCTACATTTAGTGTGCTGTGATCTTTTAGTCAAAAGAACATTTTTCCCAGAACAAGTTACATATTGACTCTTTCATAAAAACTGCATACATATGGCTGACTATGCAGCTAACTATATACAATGAAGAACACTTTACCTTCACATACTTTTGAAAATAATATAAATTATATTAAGAATATAAATGCAGAGCCTGCACACTTCCTAGAAAACAAAACACACTCTGGCCATATGTAAGCTTATTTAAAACACAAAACAAATCAGTAAGCAATTTTCACCGGTCTGATTATGCTGGTCACATAAATGAGAAAATGACCATCAGATGATTAAAATATTTTCATAATTTGTGTTGTGTTTCATATGTGGGCTTGCCCTGTTTTCTGGAAAGTATGCAGTGCCCTCATTCCTATTCATAGTAGTTTTTTTTATATTAATTTCAGCCATTAGGCTTCTTTAATCATATTATACTTTTGAAAATATAATTAAAAATACACATTTAGAAAATGTAACTTATTTCATTTACACTTAATAGAATATCTTTTAAAAGTTCTAATTAAATATTTTATAATATAAATAGTAATTATTCTGAAAAAACATACATTCAATTATGCTTGATACTATTTAAGTGATTATAAAAATGGAAACAAGCTATTACAAATGTATCAGACTTTTGTTAAAGCTTACATGCAGTTTTTTTTAAATCAAATGACTAACACCGCAAGTACTCAGTAAAGAATAGGGGAATGTTGTTTTATCTTGAGGAAATTAACAGTGGATGTGGTAATTTTATATTAAATAAACAAGAATTGAACAAATATAGCACTATACAAAAAAATACCACATAAATCACAAAACCTCCATTTTCAATAGAAACAGTGAATAGTTAAAAAAAAAAAACCCAAAATGNAAGATAAACCTAAGCATACATACAAAACATAATTCTAAATTAAAGCCAATGTTCTACTTTCACTGGTCCTCAAAATCACTAAAATAATTTCTGGGAAAATTCCCATTGTTTGAAATAGAAATAGCCTATTGAAAAGATTGTTAATGAAGATGCTCATATGTAAAATTCAAATTCACAAAATGAAATAGTTTGCACATCAGTCTTCAGAAAAACACACATTTTCAAGAATATTTCATGATTCAATAAGAAGCTTGTCCATATATTTTCATGTCATATTTCTGCTTCACAGCTTTCCAACTACAATTTGGTCAAGACTACCCATAACAAATGTTGAGTTAGCAATTTAATGCGTGGTTGATAATGGATAAACCAACTTTGTGAGCATATCAAATGTCAACTATGGTACCATGAGTAGCTTTGTGTTCATCATTTGGGAATAAAAAAAAAGGGTTTCAATAATAACCCTCAAGACTACACAGTTACCAACAATGCAAGGTAAATTAAAACCAGCAAAATTGACCAAAACAAGTCATTAAAAAGGGCAAATATATTTGTGCCAAACAAGGTACATGAAATTAATATCTTACCATTTCTGTTTTATAAATTGTAAAGGCAAATGGGAGTATGAAAATGGGAGCACATGCCCACAAAAATTATATAGCTAGATAGATAATAGGATTGATTTGTAGAGACTAAGGACATTTTGTTAAACAACATGAAGTTATATTTTGATATAAAATTGTTAAAAAAATGATATATTTAAAAAAAAGTAAAGTTAAATTTAAAACCATTATAAGTGAAATAAGTGAGGTAAACTGGATAAAACTAGCTCAAAAGAGAGATAAGTGGGGTAATTTTGTAAGTGTGACAATGAACGTTCAAGTTCCAAGTGCTACAGAATAAGTATTATTATTTCTTCCTTTAACAATTTTTTCCCCACTTTTGCTTTTTGGTTTCTTCTTTTAAGAAGTTGTGTTGTAGGCTTAACACTCCCTCCTGATGAGTTCCAATAGAATGACATCTAGGTCGGGGGATTGTGTGGTAACAATTGATTTTCTTCAAGAAAGAGCCATTATCTCTTTGTCCATTGGCATTAATGTAAAATGTGAATGCACTCTGTTCTTCTTATCATTGTGAAAGCCAAATTGTCCTTTTAAATGTGTCTAGTCATCATTCCTGTCCCTTCTTTCAAGTATAGTGAAATCTCCCTTAATGGACACCTCTTAATATTGGTTTTTTTCTTCATAGCGGACAATTTAAATTTCCTCGGCAAAATAACATTAGTTATTAAGGGTGAAAAAACTTACCAATAACGGTCATGGACACTGCTAGCAGTGCATATTTATGCATAGAAATCTATAAACAGCAGACAGGAATTAAACACACCAGTATTTTACTGTAGGAGTGTAATTAATATCATTGCCTTGTGCAAAGTACACCACCTTACCCCTCTAGTGAAAGTTGCTAAAATAGGCTAAATAGTAATGACTAAGGTACTTCAATGTTGTACCTCCCTCGCCTTCGGAGCCTTCAGCGGGCGTTATTCCATCTGTGCACACATATAGAACTACAGTACAGAAGACCTACTGCTCACATTTCAATTTATCTGCTTATTGTTCTGTGTATAATGCAATATGTAGAGTAATCAATGTAGAATATTTAATCATCATCCGACATTTCCACCTTTGTGGGTCGTCTGGCACATCCTCTTCCGTTCCTGTTGATCTTTCCAAACTTTCTACTTTAGATTCTGTGTCCTTCTGCGCTTGGATATAGCACAATGCCAATAATAGATTGTTGTAGTTGATTCCCAAAGTATATAGATTTATATAAATATATTTTTCCAAATAACAAACACTTCTAAATAATGGCTTTTTTTTTTTGCTGCTGTAAAAAATAAATCAACCGATAATTTGATCACTAAATGTTTTTAGTGCTATATTTAACCAAAGTGTTATTAATGACTCAATATAAGGCAGCTTAGAGGAATTACAGTTCAATTTTTATGGAAAGAGAGAATTAAATAGTCAGTGAATTCACATGTGGGAGAAAAAAACCACTTTAGTGCACCTGTATAAGATTTGATACCCTGACCCCATCAACACTAGCAACACGGTGGATACTTAATGGGAATTTTCTTTGCTACTAAACAAGAGTTTATCAATGCAGGGAATTGGGTGATTACTCTGTCACTTGAAATAGACTTTTTTTTACTGTGCAAACGCTTACTTTACGTTAAAATAATGACATTTTTATGTACTTGTACCTGAAGATGTAGGCCCTACCTTAAAATAAGTTTTCTCTCCTATAAAATACCAAGATGTGGTCTGAAATAGAGAAGGGTCAAATCCACTAATATACAAATCCGAACCTTGTAAAAAATTATGAATATGAGTAAATAAGAATATATTATGAAAATTACTCCGATGAGGAAGGAAACATTTTAGAGGCTACCTTCATTTGCATCAAAGGAGTTGGAAGCCATTAAAGAAAAACCGACCCTCTTGACCCGATTGGGAATTGAACCCGTCTCCCTGTCATCAGCAGGCCAGTCTAATATGACCTTAGACCATTTGGACAATGAAGTGGGTTATATATAGCGTAATAATAAAAAACCAAATTAGTGGCTTTTTGTTAACTTTTAAAAAAAATGTAACCATCATGATATTAATGCATTCCGTTGTGTTAGCTTTACATTAATGCTCTGGGGTCTGGTTGATAAGTTTTTTTTCTATAATAATGTTGGGACTGAATCACCATTAAGCAATATTAGAGTTATGAAACAAACATCAATTCAAATTTAGAAAAAAACAACCCCAGCCTATTTTAATGTTTTTAAAATTTCAAATCCTCAGAATTCAAGGGATTCAAGGGTTACATCCCTGAGTCACACCTTAGACCATTCAGCCACTGAAGCAAGTACCTCTACAATTCATATATATATATATATTAACCTGATGATTAATCTAAAACACATATTGACCATCCAGCCATGTGAAATTCATGTGTGTTTATACTTCCATTAATTTTAAGATCAATCTGGCTGGATGTAAAACACCAATACAACTCAGTACCTAAATATTTTAAATTTGAAACTTGATTAAGATTAGCTACTTCATTGTTTTGTGCAATTATTTTAATTTAAAACTATAAAATGAAATATGTTAGGCCCGTTTCAATTTGCATACATCTTTTTATCTAACAATTAAATAATTTATGTTGATGGTTAAGTAATAAAAAGTTGGTAGTATTAAATAATAGTTCAATACCTTTGAAGAAGTGACATCATAAGAGTGATTTTTCTGAAAATGAATATAAGTTTTTTTGTACAAATCTAAAAAAAAATATTTATCGCCTATAAGAAAGGATGATGGGTAGACACACTGAAATTTCATGAGACATGTTATAACAAACTTTTAGCTAACACATTAAAATGACATGAGTTGGCTCGAATCCACTATTGTACAAATCTGAATCTTGAATCAGAAAGAATCTCCAATTTAGCTTTAAATCCTGAATCTTGAAATAATTAAAAACATCAGAGGAAATATAAATATGAGAGAATAATATAAAATACAAATAGTAACTAAATGTTAACATTATTTTTTATGATCCATTCATTATAACATTCATACATTCAGTTAAGTGTTAAATTACTGGTCTGGGTGTTAAGTTCATTCTATTATTAAAATTGGTTCTAAGCCATCAATAAGCAGTATTAGAGCTCATCACTTGAAAAAGAGATTTTTTTTTAAATATTGAGTCTTGAATCTGAAATTTTCTCATATCCTAGAATCTCGAATATCTTTAAGGATTCGAGGGCCCCTCTCTATTAAAGATCATTGTATAGCACTTACATGAAATAAAATATTTTCACAAAATTGAATATTTGGCCATTTAAATACCAATTAGGTTCTTGTTTTTTTTTTTAAATTTAAATGCTACTTGACAAATGTAGCAGACTTTTTGGACTTTATCCTGAGAATTCTTCCCAAAGCAGATTAATTTCCCTCAACCAAAGACTATTGGTAAAAGAAGTGTTTTAACTGGATACTATAACAACCATATTGGGGACCAGGGAGGTATTTAAAGGAAAAAAAGAAAAATGTATCGTTTAAGAATGAGATAGAATGAGATATTTTTACATTCATTTCTTTGGTTTTAAAACTTATGACACTATCAAGCACAGTCATAAGGCATCCTAATATTACTTTAATGGGTTTTAATTAAGATTTGGACTAGTTATCTTATAGTTAAATAAAGATTAGGAATACCAAAAGTTTTAAGTATTATTGACAGAAAGCATACATTTTCAAAAGGTGATATATGTTAAAGTTAAAACAAATAGTGATGTGTAAATTGTGGAATATCCATGTTGACTGGTTTAGAAAAGGGACGTGTGTTAAAGCATTGTGACATAGACATATTTAGCGTGTAGGTTTTTATTGTCTTCTAGAATAAATTATAAAAAAGAAGTAATATGCAAGGCTTTCACTATTAAAATTGTTAATTAAATAATACTTAATGAAGTAGGGTTAATATATAAGTCTATTTTTAATGGATATTATTACTCTAGCAGTTTTATGCTAAAACGTGTACCATATTTCTTCGATTCTAGGACACTATTGATTGTAAGATGAACCTTAATTATTCAGAAAAAATCTTTGATTATAAGAAAATAAATAAAGATAAAAAGCTAAAAAATATCCTATTTATAAGTAATATTTTTATTATAGAATTAAATTTACTAACAACATTAGTATATTTTTTATCAGTAGTTATGTTATTCTCACTCCCTTCTGAATCAGTATCAGTCTGATTATTCAGATCCATCTTTATCTTTACTATCCCATAGTATATCGTCCTACGAACCATCGAGAGCATTGGTCAAAAAAGAACTGCAATTCTAGAGCGCCATTGATTCTAAGACTCGGCCCGTTTTCCAAAATGTTCAAAGGGGGGG
Source organism: Timema poppense (assembly GCA_902141375.1). NCBI lineage: Eukaryota > Metazoa > Arthropoda > Insecta > Phasmatodea > Timematidae > Timema > Timema poppense. Next base: position 79,558 of record CABFOV010002033.1, on the reverse strand, counting down.
GGGAAATGGGAAAACATACAAACTTTAGCTGTGAGTTAACATTATTTAATTATTTGAGTTAATTTGTTACTATTTTTACCTCAACCCCTCCAAAACAAAAAATATCTAACGATTTTATACCGAAATACAGCTTGATGGGTATTTGTTTATTTATAATATTAAAATGTCATCCGTTAAAAAACACTTAAAAACATTTTGGGGATTTGAATATTTTTTAAAAGCTCTTTAAAACATTTAAGTTGATTTTGAATCAGGTCAAAACATTTTGGGAAATTTGCATGCCCTTTATAAAATTAAGCCATTTTGATGGATTGTTTCAACTTTAGTAAATACTTTGAAGTGACACTTCTCAAACAAGTACATGGCATTAAAAAAATAAACATTTTTGTGAAGAATCAGTGATTTGCATTGCTTAAATTAATTTACAGTAGATTAAGATGCATGTAAATAATTTACATGAGGAAGGTAGTGGCTGTTAAAAACGTATAGCTATCGGTGATGATTAAACCTAAACAAATCTAATGATTATATTTATTTTAATATACAAGTGTTGGTCAATTTTGCTGCATTAATGTTAGTTATAAAAGTTAGTCCTAGCTGGACTCATCATCATCATCATCTGCATCCACCCCATTCTCATCAGTATCCTCATCATCCTCATCGCCACCATCTTCTTCCTCTTCCTCATCATATGATTGTGTTCGAAACCTAATTTTTAATGGAGATAATGGGGTTGATTTAACTTTTGGACTGTCAAGTGCACTGAAGCGTGCTAAGATCGGCCCATTATCCTCAGCCTCATCACTTACATCCTGTTGGTCTATACTAGACCCGCTACTGCTTTCTAATGAACATTCTTCTTCTTTTATTTTACCTTGTACATCAACCTTTGTATACTTACCGACCAGACCTTCACCTTCGTCACTCGATCCTCTATCTTCCGTGCTTTCCTTGTCGTGTCTACTGTGAGTTGCTTGTCTTTGATCCTCATCTTTAATGTCTTCACCGGTACCATCCTTTGAGTTTCCCTCGGCTCCGGTGTTGGTATACTTCTGAAGGATCTCGACAATTGCCTCCACTCTTCGCTTCTTCTGGCCAGTTGCTCCTACAAGGTTCAACAACATCTCTTTGTTTTCAGGAGACAAAGTAGGAGCCGATGAATGATATTCCATTGGGGATAGTTTCCTATTCCCAACACTCCTCTTCTTTGTTATTTTCTCTTCGTAAGAGTCTGTGCTGCTATGAGATTTTTCATCTTGGAGAGCCATAGAAAGCATATTATTTGAATCACTATCTTCTTCGGAGTCTGGTTCTTGCTTGATTTCAAATTTCTTTGGTGATGGTTTCCTCCTCAAAACTCTTTGAGATTCTCTACCGGTAGATGTTGATGGTTCTGGACTAGTAACTATAGAAAGAGATTTGGGTGGACGACCTCTACCCCTTCCCCTACCACCACCTCTGCCTCTACCCCTACCCCTACCTCGTTTTGGGGAGGTTACTAAAGAGGGATCCCCACTCTGTTTCTGTTTTTTACCACTGCCAGGAGGTCGCCCCCTACGACCTGTCCCTCGAGGCTTTTTCACTTTCTTTTTAACTTCTTGTTTGCGGAAGATTGGGATCGCAGGCTCATCCTCACTACCTGCAGGGGATACACGAACCCTCGGGATATCTGAAACAATAATTATGTTGAAACATTTATATTTTCAAATATATTGTTATAAAACAATATTACACAAATAAAGTTGGACTTGGAATTGGACAATGGAATTTTGACTTCAGGCACATCAATATTATTTAAAAATAAAATGATGAAAATAAATAAAGTGACATCTCAGAATAGCAAATTCTTATTTATGTATAGTAAAACAGTGTAGAAACACTGTACAATAATGTAAAGTAATTGATAGTGAAGGAAGCTGACCTGAAAAGAAAATAAGGTTAGGCCTATTTAGAACAACACACACTTTTCTCTTCATTTCTTCTCTTCTTATTACACTAAATTACACATCACACATAATTTGAATTTTTGGAGATGTTCCCTTTATCAATAGAAGATTCACATTGAAAAACATAAAGAAAAACAGGCTATAGAACTACATGTTTCTAGAATGATTTGAAATATTTAACTGAAAACGTGCAGTGTTGTCAAATCGATGTAACTAAATATGGTTTGAAAAGAAAAATAATTTGCTGAGAATTAATATTCAAAGTAACTTTAAAACAAACAAGGACTCTTCTTGAAATAATAAATAAAAAATAAAAAGATTTTTGAGAGATGATTTATATATGAAATAATTGTAAGAAATAAATGATTAGTTAATTACTTATTTCTTACAATTATTTGTTATGTATTATCTTTTAAAAATCTTTTTATTTTTTTCATATTGTTTTGTGTATTATGCAATCTGTACAGTAAGTTACATACAATATTTATTCATTAGTCAATATTATCCTGCATACAATACTCCACAGTGCAGTAATTAAAGTGTTTTAATTAATATCCACAGTATAGACTATAGAGGTTCCAATAGATTAAACTGTGTTCAAGACATGATTTAAACAAAATATATTTTTCAAAATAATGGACACCTCTTTGTAAAGGACAGCTAGCAAAAATATGAGAAAAAAAATAATCAGTTTTCATATATGTTGTGTAATAAATAAGCCTGTGAATGATTTTAGAATTTCCGACTAAAATTTGAACCAAAGTAAGATTAATATTTGAGTCAAAATTCTAAATAGATTTCAGATTTGGATCCGATTAAATATCATTTGTAATTTGAATCAAAAAGCCAAACTTGTGAATATCTTTTTTAAATGTTGAGGCATTAATTGCACAAGTGGACTAGTTGCACCCTGTGCTTCGGGATGAAAGATTAGAATAGTACAAATCTCGACCTTAGTCATAATCAGCCTACTGGAGTTTGTGCTTATAGCACAGAATTTGAGAAGTTGGTCACTAAGAAGACACACACAACAACTTCTTCTTCTTTGGGTCTATCTTAGCACACTGGAGCAGAACGAAGAAATATTATTATTATTAGCACCGTGTCTTACTACTTGTTCGGTTTATACACACTTACACTAATCTGTAATGGTAGGGTGTATTGTGAGATGAAATGGAGGACCTACAGTTTAACGTGGAATCCGAACCACAGTGGAGGCCTGGCATTCCCCACATTCATAAGTTGTGATTGATACACAACGAAGAAATAGAAAAAAGGAAAATTGGAGGAAAATCAACAAGGCATGTACCTCTGTTGGTACAAACGGCGAGCACTATCTTTATTCCCAGCGATGCTAAAAAACTGTAATGTGTGAAAGATTTCCTAAATGAAATAGTGGAAGCTTTTACACATAAAAGAGTAACACAGTGTGCCGGTTAGGTTGGTACCAGGCTAAAATGTTGGTTTGAGATGTAGTGATGTCACCTCTAGACGGCGCTGCCGCAGGGTTGCACAGCATGGCTTGGAGGGTTGGCAATTCGAGCTTGGCCATTCACATTAAGAGGTCACTTGGACTAAGAGATCATTCGGAGTGAGAGGCCAGTTGAACTAAGACACTAACACTAAGAATTCTTTCAAAGTAAGAAGTCATTTGAAGTAGAAGTTGACTTGTAGCAAGACTGGGGAATGGTCATGTTGAGTCCAGAGAAAGTAGATTGTAGGCCTCACTCAGTTAGCCTCATGGAATGGACCTGTTGGTGGCTGTGCGAAGTGGATAACAACATGACAATAAAGTTCAGAAAAGCACAATAGCATTGAGTGTGTCTTTCTTTTATGATCCCACCATTTGACTAAGTGGAAATACGTTGTCGAGCAGAGGCTATTCATGAGGATTAGATGTGATGTACCCAGGACCTGTCGGTCCAAGGAGTTGGGCACAACAGTCCTGTGATAGTACTAGCTTGATTTACTAGTTTAATGTTATGAAGGATAAGTTTCCAAAATTTAAGTATTAGATCTGCACCAGTGCCCTTAAAATGTAACCATTACCTCTTTATTCATTGGAAGACGTATCCCCCAAGTGTCAATTGTGATTGTCTTTCCATTCTAAAAACATACTGTGTTTGTTTCTGCCTTTAAAGTACCTTCGCCATTTCATAAAATACTAACTATTTATCTTTACATAAACAAATACAGCAGGTTTAAAGACAATGAGTATAACAAAACATGTATTGGATGTTGCTTACCTGAGGGAATGTCTAGACCTGCTTCCTCAGGAGACATTGCATAGAAACAACGTTTGTAGTGTGGATGGTCATGACCCACATTGTGTTTCTCTAACAAGTGTTTACGTAGAGATTTACGAACAGAGTACGCTTTGTCGCAAAGGAGGCACTTCATGTGTTTCACACCAGTGTGGGTCATGATGTGGGCTTTCAATCGTCCTGGCAAGGAGAATGCCTTCGAACATCTAAGCAAATAAAGTGGAAGTTTATAATGGATCATTCATAAACAATTGCTTAAATGAATCTGTAGGAGTATATAATCTTTTAAAAGACTAAGTTCAATATAATGTGACTTTGACTACTCAAAATTGTCTTTGTCTCATTGAAAACATCCTGAACCAAACTAAGACATCGCCAGCACAAAATAGTCAAACATGAAATATTTGTAATTTTGTATCATTTCAATATATTGCTAAGATATTTTTGAATGAGTCCTTTGAATCTCAAAAACTTGAGAGATTGAAAACTAAACAAACTTTCAAAATTTAATATTTTTTTGTGCAATTGGAATTTAGAATTATTTTTAAGATCTGAAATGTTTCTTATTTAATCATAATTTCAATGCGAACTTATCAACTATAGCTCGGAAAATTGTGTGTGACATGGCTTGGAATTCCAAATTAATGCATTGGATTATGGAAATTAAATTTAACATTCAAATACTATTTTTATTTTCTATGGCGATTTAAAAATTAGTGCGAGTAATATCAAATTTCGAGGAATTGAATGCAAGAAATTTAGCCGCTTAAACTTGGAGAGATTTAAGAATGCAATTTTATATTTGGATTAGTAGAACAAATGGTCGGTTTTAAAAAAAGAAGTTAATCCGGCTCATGTCCCCATTAATAAAAGAAAACTTTGAGCAGTGTGGTTAGCTTGTTTTGAGTAGCTTGTTTGATCAAAACCTCGCCAGAAAAAAAATTAGATGAACTTGGCGAGAATAAGAATAGGCAAGCTTATTTATCTTTCCATGACCTGTGATCTTAATGAAACATATACTCTTATTTGGAGGTAGTGTTCAAGTGCTGGAGATGGTGGTGAGGGTTTTTTGGGGGGATTTAAAAAAAAAAAGTTATTTAAAATGACAGCTACAATCGCACATAGTCAAACACGTCAGATATGGTTTATCTGCACTAAAATGTATTTTGTGAAGTGATGTTTAAAAACTATGAACAGCATGAGATATAAGTCAAAGTATTTTAAAAACTCGAACTCCAAAAGGCAAAAATCAAATATCTAATAGTTAAAATTATTTAGTCATTTAGTCATTATCAAACATTTCTCATAGTTCATAACTAATCCACAAATATTTTAAAATTCATTTTAAACCTTGGAACAGTAAGATAAAAAGTAAATTAAAAAATATATTTAAAAAGGGAATTTTTATATGTTCATCTAGAGCAATTTATTAAGTCAAATATAAAAGATCAAATACTTACAGTTGACAAGTTTGGAAAATTTTTTACATTTAATTCCATCAATTAAAACAGCTTTTGAAGAAAATTAAAAATAACTTAAAAAATATATTTTGAAATCAAAACAAAATTGGAATAAGTTTAGTCTAGAGAAAAAAGGTTTTTTCTTTTAAAAGATTTGATGAAAGATTTCCATTAAGTAGTGAGCTAAGAAATGGTCCAGAGCGCAGGACAAACCTGGGTAACTCAACAGTAGGGTTTTGGTATGTAAGGACAAAAGTTTAGGAATCTTATTCTCATTTGTAGGAGTCATGTTACAACTAAGTTTAAAATAGTATTTGTGTCCAAGAGTCGATAATAAATGCATTTTTTTAAAACTGTATTCACCCAAAAATAGGCCACACTTTTTCCTTAAGAGAGCCATTATAAAACATTAATGTGGCCTACAATCCAACCCTTAGAGAGTAAGTTACAAATTTCAAACCTTTGAGGATTCAATGTAGGTATATGGATTTACAATGAAGTCACCTTTAATCACCTCAACAGATTATTTCAATTTTGGCCAGCATTGATAAAGGCATTTAAATAAATGAAATAAAAATAAAAGACCATGAAACTAGAGTTGGGTTGAATCCATCCTTTTATGAATCCATATTTTCAATTTACTTTCGAATCCAGAATATCAAACCCCAAACTTGGAAAAATTTATGAAGATAAAGAGAAATTATAAATGAATGATAAAAAAAAATAAAAAAAAGAACTAGTAGTTAAAATTATTTCTTATAATCTACATTATAACATTTATACATTCAGTTAAGTGTTAAATTACTGGTCTGGTGCCTGGTTGTTGAGTTCATCCTGTAATTATAATTGGTTCTGAATAGGACTGTCAAACTCAATTAATCGATACCTCGATACCCTCGATTCTTACTGGCATAGAAAGAATCGATGCTAATATTACAATTCTCACTACTCTGATTCTTAGCTCTCAATAAAACTGGCAATTGAACAAATAAGCAACATTCAGAATGGGTAACAATTGACTATCTCTCATATTTACCGTTTCACTTAAATGCAGGCAAATTGTAAAAATATTGTATTGGTCTGAATATAGAACCCTAACATTTTGAGGTATTCTACATACAAACTAAATGGTCTTGAATATAATACGACCTGACATTATTCAGAAACAAGAGGTAAAAACTTAACTATGACAAACTTTTTTTAAAGTAAAAATTAAGTGATATTGTCAAAATACCTTAAATGATTCTAAACAAACAATCTATATATAATACATAGACTAAGAATGGCAATTTTCTGTAATATATCGATATATCTATCATTAATTGATATATCACAATGTGTATATAGAAAGCTACATTATTTTGATCAAATTAAGATGGCAGCTCTCCTGTAATTATATTATTTGACACTTTTTAATTCATGTTTTATTTAGATCTTTGAATAAGACAAGTTTAATAAAAATAGAACAAAAACGTTAACTATCAGGCCTGCACACTAATGATGTGACATCACAGATAGAGGTGGTCGGCTAACGCTGCACTCTATTGGTTAGCATAGGGTTCACTTACAATGACCAACTAAAACTTAATTTTTACAAGTAATGCTACTGCTTAGGGGTTTATCATTGGTATAGCGTTATTTTGCCACATTCTTATTTGAATATAATAGTGATATAGTGTAGTTTACAGATAACCTAGCCTAAACCATTTAATTCAAATGATGTCAAAGCTTTGATGTTTACAGATAATTTACTAAAACCAGTTCCTTATATTGTGTCAGTTACTTATATTTTTTTAAATTGAGAAGTTTTAGGTGATATTTTTCTAGGCCCTAAGTTTTTTCATTGTTTGACTGTTTCGTAGCAAACCCACAAACAAACAATATTACGAATTTTTCATCTCGTTATAAATGACAACATATAAATTACCCACCTATGTGGCGTAGTTAGCTAATGTGCTAGTTTTGTGTTGAGCTAGACTTCCCTGGATGTAGAAATTGAGGTTAAAATCCCGGTTGGGTGAACTGAGGGTAGTTTTTCCTAAATGGTTTTCCACTCTTCCTCCACACATATGTGGGTTCACTTCTTCCAAATTTAACCTTCCCAATTCCTAACCCATTAGCACAATTTGTACTTATGTGTATAAGCCGAACGGGTTGTTAGACGAGATGCTAAAAAAATAGCACATAAATTGATACATAGTAATTTTATGTAGGCCAATAAAATATTATAAAGCTATTACATGAAAGCAACTTTATCCAAACAGTTTCCTGCCTACGTGGCATAAGGGAATGGCATGATTAGTAGTCACAGAAATTTCGCGAAACAGGTTTTTACGAACTTTTACTAGAACATTAAAAAAAACTATTATCAAAACACATTTTTATACCAATGTAGCATTTATGAACTAGTAATACATTCGTAAAATTAAACAAAATAAAAACTTATTAGCGAAATTGACCATTTTGTCTTTTAAATGTGAATTATTGTCCATTTTGTTGATTTAAATGTGGATTAACACTAACAACGTTGTTGTTGTTTACCTTTATCCTGAAATAGCCTGACAAATAAAGACCAACAAAAGTGCTAATAATACAAATGGATTTATAATAAAAAGATCTTTAAATCAAAGATTATTAGTAAGAGAAGTGTTTGAACTGGCTACTTTCAGAGCCAAATTGTGGCCAAAGACAAATATTTAAAGAAGTAGAAGAAACCAACACCATAGTTAAACCATATTTATATCTTTTTATTTTCATGTCTTTGGTCTTCCATCTTCTATCATTATTAAGTGTAAAGTTATTTTTTGAGTGTGGTGATGTAATGTTGTTTTTGGAAATTTACTTAATAAAATAATAAATAGGTGGACGAAAATTTAAAATGCCTAAGGTTTTACGTATTTTTCAAATAGAGCTTAAGTATTCCAAATGTGGCGCGGACATATTATTTAATGACGCTAAAAAAATTATGTGTAGATTGTGAAATACCCGTGTTGAATGGCTTAAAAATTTGGAAATAGAGCTTTCCTTGTAATCTGGTAATTGACGTGTCTGCGTGATACTAAAAATGTATAAGCTTTTTTATCTGGTAAAAATAATTTGGTACAAGCTAGGTTGTTTTCTACTGTGCATGTACAGTCTATATTGTGTTTAAGGCATATAATTTTAAAAGATTATTAACTCGTTTGTAATAAATAGGCTTTCACTATGAACAGTGTAGTTAAATATTAATAAAATATTGTATGGGTTTGTTTTTTAATTGGTGTTATTTAAATACTTGCGTTTATAGTAGGCCAGGAATAGCCAAAAACATAAAACCTTTTAGCTGTGAATTTTCTATTCATAGCATTGTATATTATAGTTGATTTGCTGTAATTTTCGGCTCCCCTGAATTCTTTCACCTAGGTATTTTTTAAATTATTATACCAAAATACAAGTTTATTTAATGAAATACAATAATTTTCCACAAATCAGGATTCGACCTTTTGTTTAACGATTTTTCTTTTTTTACCGAAATACATCAGCTCTTTATTTACCACAAACAAGAATTTCTATTTACCACAAATCATGAGCTAACCTTTTATTTACCAACTTTTTATACCGAAATACAATGTTTTATTTAACGAAATCTAAAAGTTCTATTTATCACAAGTCAGGGTCTCTAGTGATTATGTATATATGTAGGTTTAATTTCAAAAGAGGGATTAATTTTCAGAAATTAATCATTTTTTCCTATAAAAGTAATTGTATTTTTAGGATGTGACCTATATTCGTGGGCAACTTATTTTCAGGTTAATATAGTTGTATGAATCATTATTAATATTATTATTATTAGCACCGCGTCTTACTACCCGTTCGGGTTATACGCTTTGTATGAATCAATAATTAGTTAAAAATGCATGATTGTACTTACAGTGGGCAGTTGTACATGTGGGAAGGTTCGTGTACAAGTGCCACATGTCGTTGTAGATATTTTTCACTGTTGAAAGCTTTTCCACAACGACGACACAAGATTTGGGTTTGTCTATCATGAATGATACGATGTTCTTTCAAGGCAAAACTGTTTGTAAATTGCTGAAAACAAAAAATAAAAGCCAGGTGGAGGAAAAACCAACAATAAATGTACTTTAACAAATTAAGCCTTCAATATGTAGAATGCATAAGGAAAAACACAAAGACACTTTGAAATTATGCTTTAAGTAATAAACCATAATATTTAGTCAATAATTGTGTAATGGCTTAGAAATATATTATATCAGCAAGGAAAAACTGTAAAATAATATAATATAAACATTTATCTGGGTTGGCTTCCTTCCATATCACTGTAATGATAATGTTTTGGACCCCTCTCATATATTAAAAAAAGTCTTGAATGAAAGTATTTTTCTTCAATAAACTGTATGTAAAATATTATTTTAAAAAACTTCATCCATGGAGAATCACGCGCTTTTAGAAGTAGTGTCAAAGTCTTGCACCATTAAACATATATATTTTCTTTCAGAGATCAACTCTGTAGGGTTTACCAAAAAAGCAAGTGTGTGAGCTCCCTCTACCCAATCTGAATCTATCCTTCACAACAGGACTCTTTCTATTAGTTGGTTTTGACACTGGTGACAAGGGGTCTAAGAGGCAAGGGGTAGGTCATATATAAGCTGCTTGTGTGTATGAATCCATTGCAGTGGACACATAAGAACTTTAAATTTGTAATAAAGCAGGGTCATGATCTAAATAAATCGTGTGCAAATTTAAAGGTCTTACTCTTTCATAAATGTAAGAAATATGACTATAATTGGCGCTCAATCACGGGGCTATAAATACCAATTATCTAATTACATACCCAATATCAATATAATTGGCGCTCGATCACGGGGCTACAAATACAAATTATCTCATCAAATACCGAGAACATCATTTTAATTGGCACCCATCGCGGACACATATCATCATAATTGCCGCCCAAGCATGTGGTCCAATAATCCGAACAAAACCCGAAACATTTTAATTGGTGCCCAACATGGGACAAATCTTCAAATCCCCGAGGTTATAAAGGGACTCCACTGACAGAGAGACACGGCATACTAAGCAGCACACCGAGGAAGAACATCGTACCGATGTGAAACAAACAGCTGTTTCACAACCAGCACACTGAGCGGCATACCGAGGAAGAACATCGTACCGAGGTGAAACAAACAGCTGTTTCACAACCAGCACACTGAGCGGCACACCAAGGAAGAAAATCGTACTGAAGTCAAACAAGCAGACGTTTCACAACTGGCACACTGAGGAAGAACATCGTACGGGGGTGAAACAGGCAGATGTTTCACAAACGGCACAATGAGCAACGTACCGAGGCGGAACAAGACGAAAGAAGACCTCATCAAACTAGTCAGATACACAACATATAAAAACTCTGTTTTAAATACGGTAGAAATCCTGTTAATAATAGTAAATTTTGGAAGGGAGGGTGGCGAATTCAAACCTAAATGATAATAGTAACAATAATAGATGCTTTGACAAGACAGAGTATGAAAATAGACCAAATAATCAGTTAGGTTTAGAAGACTCATATGAAGAAATAAGAAAAAGGGATCAGACAATGTAAAGTCAATTGCAGAGGAAGAAAGAAAAAATAAGGCAGAAAAGGATGCACAAGTAAATTTAATTATTCTAGAAAGTGTGATAGTAGAACAGGAAGGGCGAGAGTTATTAAAGGAAAAAACAATGGTGGAACCCATAGGAGATTTAAATCAGTTTATGAAAATGCTATTACAGCAAATGGCAGCGCATAGTTTAGAAACTAATCAGAAAATCGATGCAACTAAACAGAAAATAGTAGTGATTAATAATAAAATGGATGCAACTACAGAGGAAATAGTAGGAAATAATATTAATTTCAACAGAATGATCCAAACTGAGATCGAACAAAAAACCACCATCCAAACCAAGATCAAACCAAAAACCACCATCCAAACCAAGATCGAACCAAAAACCACTATCCGAACGAAGATTGAAACTAAAACCACCATCTAAACTGAGTCAAACCAAAAATCACCATCCAAACCAAGATCGAACCAAAAACCAAGATCAAACCAAAAACCACCATACAAACCAAGATCAAACCAAAAACCACCATCCAAACCAAGATTGAACCGAAAACCACTATCTAAACTGAGATCGAACTAAAGACCACTATCTAAACCGAGATTGAACCAAAAACCACCATCCAAACCAAGATCGAACTAAAAAACACTATTAAAATAGAGTCCATACCAAAGACCACCATCCAAACCGAGATCGAACCAAAGATAACCATTCAAACCGAGATCAAACCCAAGGACCATATTCCAAACCAAGATCAAACCACAGATCACCATCCAAACTGAGATTGAACCAAAGAATATTATCCAAACTGAGATTGAACCAAAGATCACCATTCAAACCGAGATCAAACCCAAGACCATCATCCAAACAGAGATCAAACCAAAAACCTTAATTCAAACCGAGATTGAACCAAAGATCACCATCCAATATAAGATCGAAACAAAAGTTTAATATCCAGGAAGTAGTTAGATAGCTATTTAAATTTCGGTTCATTTCAATTTAGAAATAACAATAAATTTAACTTAAAATGTTATTATTATAAAAAAGTAAGAAAATTGAATAAAACTATAATTATTGTGTAATCGCAATTATCATGTGACTAATTATTATATAACCATGATTACAATTCTTGTAACTCTAATTACAATGTGACTAAATAAAATGAAATATTCAATCCAACTTTGGCCATGGTAAGAAACATTTAAAAAATAAATTGTAAATAAACATTTAGCAGCAGCAAACTCAGCAAAGTTGAATTAATATTTCTTTTGTAAAGGAAGGGCATATTTGTTAAGATGCACACAATTACCTAAGTCTCAAAAACAAGTTAACAGGTGTTTTCTATTGGTGTCCCCTACATCTCCAAAACAACTCTATTGGTAAACATCTATTGTCCGAAAAGAGAGGAAGGAATTCAAGGACATTTACTAGGAAGGACAACCAATAAGTAAAAAATAATATATCTTTAGGAGTAATATTCAATTATGCCAACAGGGCAATTTTGAGTTTTATAAGAATTTAAATAGTTTCAGTTTGAAACCAATTTTTGTAGGTTTGGCTAATTAGTTAGGTAATTAGGATTAAACTTAATTAGTAGACGATATTGGAAATCAGAATAATGTATAATTTCACCAATGGTGAATTTTATTAGTAACAGTTAAGATACGGGTCTTAATATTTGTGTGGAGGATCATTTTAATTGAATTAATTACATTGTATGTATGTAAATTCAACAAGTATTGGTTAAGATTTTAATGGAATCGAAAAGAGTGAGCTGATGAGCTGAAAGGTAGAATTTAATATATCTAAAGAAATTAATTTAGATATGCACTTGAGTGCAGTAAGTTAAGGTGAGTGGGAACATGAGAGGCCAGTTGTGTCTTCTTTTAAAGCATTTTTTTATACATAGGAGTTAAGGTATATTCAGACATGGACTTAGTGATGTGCAAGCCATGATCTATGTTGTTCAAGCGTCCATGAGTTTCAAGTTTAAAGATGGCCTGAGGGAATCTGGCAGTGTTGAGGAGTTAAGGTGTATTTGTTGAGGAATTAAGGTGTATTCAGACATGGACTTAGCGATGTGCAAGCCATGCTTCAATTTTTATTACTGGTGAGTCTGGGAACCACCAAGGATCGTATAGCAGATATTATCAAAGATAGTGCTAGCCAGTGCAGCCTATGAGAGATGTCAGTAACAAATGAAACCAGGTCTAGGTTTTCCATCAATATGTGATAAATGACCAACAGCAAATCTGGATTGAAAATGACAGATATTAAGAAAATTATAAAGAAGTTTAAAAGGGTAATCTGTGATTGCATGATGTAACAGCCAATACTAATGTAGTAACAAGGTTAATGAGAGCTAATTAGGGTGTTGCACCTAATTAGACTACTGTAATAGATTTTTAATTACAAATTAATTTTATTTAAGTGCCTAAGGCAACTAGGCAACACTAGGAAAGTTTTGGTCAATAGATAAAAGATTTTTTTTTTCACTAATGAGAAATTAACTACCCAATTAGAAAGTTAAAAATCAATTTAAATATTTTATGGTATTGTGATACATGATTTCAAGCTAATTTTAAGCGTATTATAAGATTCCAAAATTGTCTTCTATACATTTCAACTATACCATAAGGTTAATTAGAGTAAGGTAGTATATTTTTGTTGCTCACACAAACAAGTTGTCATTACAAAAGGTAGAAAGAAAGTGAAAGTTAAAGGGCTGGTCGACCATGAAACTGAACAGCTGTATCACTAGCGAAGGTAAAGAAAGTGAAAGGGCAGTTTGACTTTCTTTAACAAGAAAACAACAATTCAACATTATAAAAAAACCGATGTGAATATAAATGGATTAAATATGTAATACTGTAATATGCCTTGCTGATATGTTAATATAAGTGGATCGAATATGTAATAATGTAATATGCCTTGCTCAATGGCAAGTCATTAATATTTGTTCTATGATAATAAAATAAATGAGGTCACAGTAATAAATATCATTAATTTAATACAAATATGTGAGAAAATGTGAAACATTTTCATATTAATTTAAGGTAGCAATTAAGAATATGTAAGATATTTTTATATATGTATTGAGGACAATTTAATTTAATTAAGTGAATTTTATGTTTAAATTTATGTTTTATGGAAAGTTTAGTGAACAATGATTGATTAAATAACTAACACAACACATATAAAGATTTGAGGTTTAATAGAAATAATTGGTTTATAAATAATTAAATTAAACATTTAATAAAAAATTATTTTTACATTTATATTTTACTCTAGCATTTCAAAATTTAATTTGAATTTAAGGTACTTGGTGGTACTTCAGCTATTAACTTATATTTATTTTCAAGATTTTACAGCCTACATTAAATTACATTCGATTTATTAAATTTAAGCTTAACCTAATTTTACGATAATCCAAACAAAAACCGAAACATTTTATCACTTACATTATATTATTTTACAGTGCTTAAAAGAATTTTAAAATATCTTGTCATTAACGTTATATTTATTTACTAATTCCTACACTTTATTTTTTTTTATGGTTTGTGGAGGTCAATAAATAGCCAAGAAAATTGTTAGTGAAAGACAAGTTTCTCTTCTGCCGAGGAAACCAAACATTACATTACAAAACAGTCTCAAGATGGTTTTTAATTATGTTTACAATTCCGTGAGCTCGCCAATATCCAAAAACCACTAAGCCATATAAATTAGGAATTTTTGCTGTAAAGAAGGTAATTTTAAGTTTTCCATAGTCTTGACTAATTATGTTAATAATCAGATCAATGTATGAATGAATCATTATTGAACGTGAACATAATTTACCTTGTTGCAAATTTCACAGGTGATTAATCCTTCTCCTGTGTGTTTACGAATATGGTACTTCAATTTCTGTGGGGGAAAAAAACACAACTTTTAGTAAATACATAGTTTAGTGAAAATAACAATTGTTTTTCAAATTGAATAATTTATAGTCAAATAGCAAAGTTTCAACCAAATAATGAATAATACAAATTGAGTTTTTATTTTTGCTCGCTTGCCATTTTTAACTTTCTCTTTCCCAATGTTAGAGAATCATCATTCCAGATTTTTAGGGCTCACACTTGTTGCTGACATGGACATTCCTATTGCGCCCCCCCTCCCCCTCCAAACTTAATAGTACAATGGACAAATCATTGACCTAACACAAATAAGATTCATTTAACTATACACTGATTTATTTGGAAGCCAGCTTTTGACCACCATCATTCTATAAAAGTCACTAAAATTTTGCACTGTATAAGTTAATGTGTTTTATTTGATTTATAAATTAAAAAGTTATGAGAAGCTTCAAATTATACTTCCTTATGTATAACTATATACTTTATCCTTACAGTTATAACCAAACGTACAAAGAATATAAATAAAACTAATATTTTTGCATTGCGACAACATGGGTCCCTAATTTTCATAACGAGCTTCCTTTGAATATAAGACTGTATGTATATGCCCATTTATACTAGAAAACCCAAGGATTAGTGGAGTGTTAAAGAGATAAAGGACAAACCAACTATTAGAGCTTGGTATTCGGCATTTGTATTCCCTGGATTAAATAGAAAATTCAGCCAGGCATTTTATGTTCAAAATTACTAGAAATTTCTAATATTCACACACCTATCTATTTTTTATCAATAAAAGTAATTAATCGATAGGTATTTTTATAATGTCTGAACAAAGTTATTAACTAATAATTAGAGATGAGTCAAATCCACTATTTTATGAATGTGAATCTCGAATTTGAACCTACAATAATTTACCTTCCAATCCCAAATCCGAATCTGAATCTTGGAAAAAATCATGAACATAAGAGGAAATATAAATGTAATAGAATTATAGAAAGTACAAATAGTAACTAAATGTTAATATTCTTTCTTATGACCCTTTCATTAAGTTTTAAAATTACTGGTCTGGGGCCTGGTTTTTACGTTCATCCTATAATTATGATTGGTTCTGAGCACCAATACACAGTATGGGAGTTCTAAAACAAATTTTACTGGAAAAATAAATAAAAAGATACTTTTTTAACGATTTAAGTCTTGAATATGAAATTTCTCAAATCCTAAAAACCCCTTTAGAATGAGGGATTCGTGGGACCTATCCCAACTAATAATTGATCAAATATTATGATGAAAATATTTAAAAACAAGTCTACCAAAGTCAAAAAGTGCTTGTTTTTCTTGATCTGACCATAAATACTGGAATACTTAGTCAAGATGCAAGAAAAGCGGAATTCCCTACCTGTTTTTTGGAATAGGTTTGACCACAATAAGGACAAGAAGACGTTTCCTCACGGGTGTGAACACGGATATGTGAGTTGCATGCCCCTTTGTCAGAAAAACACTTGTCACAATACAAGCATTTATAAGGTTTTTCACCTGAAATAAATATAAATCACATTATCTGGCAGACTCATAATAGCTTAGTACTTAATAGGGGTGTGCAAGGCTTTGAAACTTTGACTTGGCTTCAAAAAAATGTCAACTTCAACTTTGCTTGGAAAAAATTTCTGGTTTTGACAATTATGAAGCTTAGTCAATCAAAATAATGACAGCTAAAATACTCAATTTATAATAATAATAATAATAATAATAATAATAATAATAATCAACTTTAATGGTTTTATGGTCAATCAATCCCTCTCTGAGCTGTTGTATACATTACAAAATTAATATTCATATGAAAAAAAACTGCCATAATTGACGTGTAAGTTATGATAGTAACTTAATTATTATATTAAAACAAAATATTACAAACAATTGTGCAATAAAACAATTTCAAGTAATTTTAGTGCATCAAGTTATTTATAAATAACCACAAGCTAATATTTTAAATCATAAATCAAATAACAGAAAATAATCAAATTAAGTACTAAATAGCCTAACTTTGATTCAGCTTTGAGAATATTTTATATATACAATTTGAGTTCACTTCGAATCGAAAAAGTGGACTTCACACACACTACCACTGCTGTAAATTAAAAAAAAAAAAATATATATATACACACACACCCGATTCCAGGATTAGCTAGATCAGACTAGGCTGAAATGAAACATCCTAAGAGCCTGAGGATGTACTCGTTTTGCCTACAATTTTATTAGGCCAACCAGGTTAGGTTAAGTTAGCTGACAACATTTGTGAGTAAACTGTGAATGATAAAACCTGTCCAAGGTTGATTCCTCCAATTTGGCCTAGTCCGATCTAGTTTGTTCAGAAAATTGGGTTTGGACGGTAACATATATTTTATAAACAAATTTGAACTAATTAAATATCACATACTTAACATATAATTATTTTTAGAATAGTAAATAAACAATATTTTTACCTAATTTAGTGGTTAAATGACAATCAATAATGTAAAATCCATGGCATGAGCCCACAAGCAAACTATACTAATTGAGTGCTCACCACCGTTAGCAATGCTAGTGCTAACATTTGCAGGTACAGGGTGTTATGATGGCCAAAACAACAAACCTTTTAACTGTTAATTTCAGTTTGCTAGACCTGATCTACCACTTATTTATTCAAGTAAGTCCTCATTTTGTCCACACAACACTGAGTTTTAAGCTGTTTCGGACCCACTACTTCACATAAATATTCTGGGAGCGCCAGGGATCGAAACCAGGATCTCTAAATCTATAGCCAGTGGCTTTGATCTCTAGACTACTGTGTTCTCGTGCCAATTTTACACTAAAAATTGTCACGAGAACACAAACTAATTCAATGATGAAATAACATACCCACCCTGCAAAACTATGCCCAGAACACTGATATTTTATCAAGATAGCATCAGCAGGCCCATAGCCGTCTATGACACACCTGTCTTCCTTCGATTGGCAATGAAACAGAATGACTCCTGCTTGTGCCTGTTCTGCACATACTTATACAGGATGGGGCAATGCATTTCAGAGCTGCGCAGTGAACATCCCTGGTACTGGAATATTAGAGGCCTATCTCAAACCTTTTAGTCAACCGGTCCTCCCCCCTCCTCTCCTTCTGTTCCTGAATACGTTGTGTTCTGGCCATTATTCCCTTATAAAGGAGGTACAACCCAAGAAGTCGACTTTTTGCCTACACTAGGACAAACTTTGTTTTAGGAGGCAGTAGCCATAAAAACACACTGGCAGTTTAATATTCAAAATTATTACTTTCAAAGTAAATTTAACTTAATTTCTATTAAAATTGTTTCTGTTCGAGATTCCTTTCCAAACTCTTAGCATAGTGTCAGTTCGCATGGGGAAAAGTGACAAGTTTTGAAACCATGTCAATGGACTCTTTTGAGTCCTTTTAATTTAAAGTTAATAAACTAAATGACCAAAACATTTACATTTAAGTGTAGTGTATCACACCCAGGTAAATGGATTTGGTAAATTATGATGATGATGATATTTAACCAACATGGATTAATCATTTTGTTTTTAGATGCTATGGATTTTTTTTTTGTGGGTTTATTCGATTGTTACCACCCAATTCCTAGACCAAAATTTTACTCCATCAGAAGTCTTTAGTAGTGAGTGTGAAATGCACAATGCAACTTCTTAAAAGAGGAAACCAAAAACCACAAATGGGAGGAACAAATGAAATGTAAAACATGTACATGTTCCTATCTAAGTGTCCTATCATCCTTTACCAATTTCTTTTTTCTCCTTTTGGTGTTTTTAATTTCCTCTATTAGGAAGTCTCGTTACATTTCACACTCACTCACTCAGACAGTTATACAAAATTAAACCTAGGACAGGGAATTGGGTGATAATGATTGATTTTATTCAAGAAGCCGACATTACCTCTTTGCCCAATAGCAGCAATGTAAATTTGAGCTGAGCTCTTCTTTACATTGTAAAAACCTTATTGTGTTTGTTCCATTTGATATGTTTCTATTAATCTTTATTGTACCTTCTTTCAAATATAACAAAATATACCCCATAAACAACAATAGTTTTTCCTTAGAGATACATATATCATGTTTAAATAACAATACAAAAAGTGAAATCATTCAAAAACCAGTAGGGAAAGGCAAAGACAAACCTGTGTGGATACGAATGTGTCGCACCAAATTAGAGCGTTGCACAAATTCTTTAGGACAATGAGGGCACTTGTGCCGTGGCCCATTGTGGATCAATAAGTGTTCATTGTAGCTGTCCTTGCGCTGGAAAGAATGATGAAAATGACAAAATCATTGCTACAATGTTTTAATGTTTGTTTGAAAACCAGAGTTACATGTGTCACATATGGTGTAGAAAAAATAGCAAGAACATACACAAAAAAAGTTAAAATCAAATATCAAAATGGTTAACAATCCTAAGATAATAAATAGCATTCACTTTTAAAATTGTGAAAGCAAATTAATTACCTATACAAACAAATTATGAGCTACCGCTTGATTTCTTTTAGTGTGAACATTTTTGAGACCTTTGGTCCTGGCCCTTTGTTTTTCCACAGCAAATTATATATTAATTTATGAAAAATTCTGAGTAATTTTTATGTTACTCATTCACTCTACATATGACAGTAGATTTATAAACTATTATCAAACTTAGATTTTCATTTTAATTCTGATTTATTTATTTACCAATTCTTTAATCATTTTAACTTTCTTATATTCATATGTATTTCCCTTTTGTTTTAAATATTGTGGTCATATCCATTGTAAGACAACAAATTAAACTTTAGAGTCTACAATTCGTTTGACAATGAGGGAGTATGAAAACACAATACAACATCCTAAAAGAGAGAGTTAAAAAACACTAAAGCAACAAAAAGGAAACTAGTAAAGAATGACAATACCCTTTTTATTCCTTTGTGTTTTTTTTTTGGTTTACTCTTTTAAGGAAGTTGTGTTGCACATTTAACAACTCGAATGGGTGATAGTGACAGATTTCTTCAATCAGCAGCATCTTAAAATGTGAATGGGTTCTAAGTCATATTGTGTTTGTTCCCTTTTGTGTGTTTATTATCCTCCATGTACTTTCTTCCATGTATAATAAAATGTACCTTAAAACATGAAAAGAGATTTTTCTTAAGGAGTTAAATTTCCTTGCAAAGGAAACATTCATTTTTAAATCAATGTTCTTGGGATAGACACTCAATACAACTGAAGTGATTAGCATCTTGTAACACACTTATACAGAAAGTTTAATTTTTCATGATATTGTTCAATTTTGTACCTAAGCCTTCAACCCCACTGGGTTTTCTCTCAGAGGTGAGCTGTCGGACCTCTTCTGAAGCACAATGCATCAATAATCTTGCCTACAGCTGAGGCCTTAGCTTATTTGTATTAAACTTTAAATTGTGACTCCCGACTAGGCCCAACTTACTCTTGCTATACCAGAGTAACAAATTATTAAGAACTTACTGTGAAAGCCTTTCCGCAGTAACCACATGTTGACACGCCAGTTCCTGTATGCAGCTGCCTGTGCCCATACATGCCTGACTTGGAGGCAAAGCCTTTACCACAGTCTGTGCAGTGATATGGGCTTTCACCTTCATGGTCCATTTGATAGTGCAGCTTCCTGCAGGATAATTACCAGTAGAGGACTCTTTCAGTTAGAGACAACATTAGATTCAGAAACAAATGAATAAGGAGGCTGAGAAATGTGAAAACTGTTGTCTAAAATTTTGTTTTAGAGGGAACACAAACAGAAATACAAAATATATTTTTCTAAAAGATATGACATACCAATATAAACTTTATTGCTTAGACCAGAATGGTCTAACCTGAGGTCCGCTGAGCTTGCATTAAAGAAAAAGCTCAGTCATTTAACTGTATATTTGTTCAAAGTTTTTTAAACTAAAAGTGTTGATTGTTTATTAACATTATCACTATTTTTATTTTGCTGGCGACCCACTGTGCTGTATATTGTCTGCAAATCTTGAAAGGTTACATCACATTGGCTTAAAGTGTTAGGTATAAATACACAATTTATGGGCTTGTTTAAAAAATAAAAATACTGATAACTTTAGCTATGCCTAAAGTTACTATATGTACTGTGACTTTAAAACCATATTACAGACAAAGTTTTCTCTACAGAAAGTATACTGTTACTTTTTTATTGTTTTAGTACTGTGTCTCACAACCCGTTCGAGTTAAATGCCTGATTTACTAATTACGCTGACGTATTAGGTATGAGGAATGTTGAATTTTAGAGTAGTGTACTAGCATTTGCATGGAGGGAGATTGGATAACTATTTAGGACAAAAAAAATACCTCAGTACACCCAACTGGGATTCAAACCTCAATCTCCCCGTCATCAGCAGTCGGCGAGAGTGACGCCTTAACCATGCGGCCATCCACGTGGATAGATTTAGTAAATTAATCATATGATTATTGAACATTGTATACAAAGGTGACAGTGATATATGATCCTTAATTTTAACTGTTTAATATTTTCTTCCCGGAAAATTTAGGAAATAATTTTTTCCACCAGAGTTCCAGGGGAAATCCAGTTTTCTGAATTCATTTTTTTCTGTGTGTCTTAATAGCTGCCCAGACTATCCACTTATTTACGCTAATAGGAAAGGAACGAGGAAGGTAGGATTTAGAATAGCTTTGACTGCATTTGATGGAGATAGTGAGAAACCATTGCAAAAATAACTCAATAAATCTGGTTAGGATTCAAACCCCAATTGCGAAACCAGGTAAACGAATGACATATCTATCCACATGCTACTGTGTAGGTATTTCCATGATATGTACCAACATTTTTAGCACCACGTCTTACTACCTGATCAGGTTTAGCCATCTAACAATGTATTTGATCTAAGGTCATATTAATCATCATTGATGAATAGTTTTTGAGTCTGTTTCATACTTATGAATGACTCACTCATCAAATAAGTAAGCACTCATAAAAACATGGTCAAAACTTTGAAATTGGGATACATATAGCCACAAACAAAACACAGCTCTGGAAAAGCAGGTTTTGTTAATTGAGCCTCTATGTCTAAACTAAAAACACCCAAATGATGTGACAAATACTTATAGGCTGACCTCTCATCCTTAGAGTCAAATCTCTTTTGACAGATACGGCAGCGGAAGCCTACTCTGGAGATTGCACTGTGCTTCATGCGGAAATGTATCGCATACGCTCGTTTACTCAATAGCATTTTGCCGCAAAGATGGCACTCACGTTGGCGAGCCTGTGAGTGCATGTTCTGAAATGAAAAAGCAATCAAGCTCTACAGGAGAAATCATTTGCATTCTTTAAAATATATTATTTTCCATTACCTTTGAAGCATCAAGCTCAGAATAGTTTTAAAATGGTGATCTAGAAACATATATTTATAATATTTAGCACCGCGTCTTACTACCCGTTCGGGTTATACGCTTTAAGTACTAATTACTCTAATGGATTAGGAATTGGGAAGGTTGAATTAGAGGAAGTGAACCCGCATTTGCGTGGAGGGAGAGTGGAAAACCATTTAGGAAAAACCACCCCCAGTTCACCCGACCGAGATTCGAACCTCGATCTCCCCGTCCTCAACGGTCGAGCTCAACACGACAAGCGCGTTAGCCAACTACGCCACCGAGGCGGGTATCTAGAAACATAAAATATTATATGATCATATTAGCCAATTTTTAACATGTTTAACTATAACAATGGAATCAAATAAAGTGAAAAATGACACCTGGACTAAGGAATCAAACCTCTGCCTAGGTGTAATTTTTCAATTTATTTAATTATAGTAAAGATATGACTCATGTCCATAATTATAAGCAATCATCCCCCAAGCTTCACCTTTCATATAAATTTAATTATATAATGTTGCTTTCTTCTATAGTATAATATTGGAATTACTTTTTTTTAAGTGGAATAGGGGGCTTGCAGCCCATTCAAATGATCTGCCACGTTTTTAAGGATTCATTTAAGAGTGCTGGAGACAAATGAAGTTAAATAAATGCAACAGAATTCATTACCCTGGAGATTAGATGAAAAAAACCAAATTGTGGTATGGCTGATTGCTTCCCATGCAATTGGCTAAAAATTAAATCAAATTTGTATTCTACCATTCAAAAAATTTGCTTTAAAAATGTAAAATGTCTGATCAAAACCAGCAATTTTTATTAATACAGTCCTCTTGACAATTCAGGATGGTAGAGAAAAAAAATTGGATCAGATTAAAAAACCATGGATAAACCCATAAGTAAACACTGAATATGTAGAAGGGGAAAAGGAGGGGCACATATGCACACTTTTAAGGTTTTTACTTCTCATGTTTAAAAAAAAAAATTAATCTCATACATACAAACATCAATAAAATATGTTTATACTGTTAGCAATCTATTACAAGCTATTCTAAACTTAAAATATGTATTTATGTTGCATATTTAATTTACAGTGGTACAGCATTTTTTGTACACATGTGCCCCAATATTGGGTGGATATGATTATTATTATTATTAGCACCGCGTCTTACTACCCGTTCGGGTTATACTGCACTTACGCTAATGTGTAATGGTAGGGTGATTGCGAGATGAAATGGAGGACCTACAGTTTAACGTGGAATCCGAACCACGTGGAGGCCTGGCATTCCTCACATTCACAAGATGTCTTGTAAGAGGTGAAGGAAGGGTTTGGTAATCAGATGGGTGGATATGGACAGAGCAGGTTTTTGCTGAGGCACATCTAGACAAAGTTTTTTTTTACATAAAAACCCATTTCACATACATTTTACAAATTTATTTTATCTTAAGGTCTATGAAATTCAAATTTAAATATATTTTTAATCATAGTTATTTTTATAGTACCAAGAACTACCTTATAAAAAAATCTAGTTGTCTCCCAGAAATGGCAAACTTTTCATTTCCTTGTGTGCATTGCATATTGTTATTAATAATTGTTCATTGATACCAGTAGGCTTAACGGTACCAACATTTAATTTTACATCTTGAGAGTAAGAGTTAATTCCTTGGTTTAATTGTTGAGTTTCATAAACTTTTCATTTTTTAATAGACTCGCCACTACTGCAAGGTATATCTCTATCAATCACACTAGGGAAAATATTATCGTTATTTATGACGATGAGTTCAACAATTTCATGGCTACACAATAATTACAATATGCATGTCATGAGCTTAAATAAACTGCGCGCACATTTTCGTGTAATTAGGCCGTGATATAAGGGTGACTGAATTCAAATTAAATTTCCCCCGAACCTCATTCGCATGTTTGGACATATTCTGCACCCTTGATAGGTCCTAATATTCAAACTAATTTGCCTTTAACTAAACACACAATAAATTATATTGTTGCTGAGGTGTATTTAAACATCTGAATGAGATTAATTAAACCAAGATTTTACTCTTTAAAATTAACAGAAAATGTCAGACAACCCAAATAACATTGAGTCATTATTTAATGCTATAAGCTAGGGCTCTGCGAGTACTTGTATTTCGAGTTCAAACTCGAGCCTGTCGCTTAAGCTCGAGCTCAAGATAGAAAGTTTTGTAGGCTCGTCATTTTCGAGCTTTGGATGTAGTTAATAATCAATTTTTAAAACACAATAGTAAGCATAGTCTATTTAATTGAGATATCAGCTTTTCCACTAATAGATCATTCGGTTTCTTAACAAATTGTTAAAAAAATTAATTTCAATTTTAACATAAATAACATAAGAAAGCTTTAAAACCACTTTCGACCGGTAAATTTATTCAATATTGTCATCTATTTTGAATTATCTATACTTGATTGAGGTTGTTCACTTGTATTGACATGGCAATGCAATGAAAATAAAAATATCTAAGAAGATTACTAAATAATTGAATGATTCTTTTTACTATTTTTACCTGGTCCCTTTCTAAAATAATAATTTATGTTAAATTAAAATGTAATATCAAAAATATCCTATATTAAATGTTTTCAAACTTAAGATATTTAAAACTTGTATTAATTAATACGTTTATCTACAAAACTAGTTCTAGTGTAGTTACTATTTAGTTATAGAATTAAGTTGGTCTTCCTGTAAAATCAATGTTGATCTTATTTATTACAATACATATTTTATCAAATTTACCACGTTTAAATTAAAAAAGCATTTACTATTTTATATTGTTTGCTAGAAATATTATTTTAGTCATTTTAATGTTAAAGTATCAGCATCAACTTTTATAACCATTAAAAATTGAAGTGAAGTAAATTTCTCAGTAAGATAATGCCTATCAAGATCCTGTACAATGCGCATGTGCAACTAGGCATAGAGGAATGGAAATGGAACAGAAGATATGATTATGCACAATTACACTAAGGAATAATAAATGAAATATGAAACACTTCAAATTTCTAATTGTTTATGATTATTACGTTTTCTTATACAGTAAATTAAGTTACTGAAGCATATTTTGGGGACATATCAGCTTATTAAAATGTCGATTTTTATTAACTTTTTTATCAAAACAGTGTAGAACACTCAACAATAATTTAAAGTGATAGTTAAAGAAGCCAACCTGAAAGGATAGTTAGGTTAGGCCTAGATATAAACAAAACCACTTATCTATTTTCTTTTTACACTTTTACACTTCCCACATCTTCAAACTTCCACAGTTGCACATTGTTTTGAATTTAAGGACATATTTATTTTCATATGAAGAGACATTAACGAAAAAGTAATATTCCCGAAAATTCAAACTAATGTGCAACTGTGGAAGTTTTGAAAAAGTAGGAAGTGTAAAAGTTTAAGAAGACATGAAGAAAGAAGTTTGTTTGTTCCTATCTAAGCCTAACCTAACTATCCTTTCACTATCACTCCCTTTACATTATTGTACAGTGTTTCTACACTGTCATGTTATACATTTCCAAGCCATCATGTGATTAATAATTTCATTAACTTATTTTTGTAATTGTAAGTGTAATTTTAATGTCCTTAAAGACATGAGTGTTGAAACAATTTAATTTTTTTAAATTAGATTTTTGAGTATTGTTCTTATTTTAAAATTGTGTTTTATAAGTGTTATTTATAATTTAAAAATCGATATTTCCATTATTTAACTTTATTTTTTCAAAATTATTTACTATTTATAAAAATGAGTGTCCATCTTTTAAGAACATATGTTTTAATATACTTTCTAACATTTTAAAATTATGACTATATATTACTCAAACTCGGGAGATTTTAGAAATACTCGACTCTAATGAAAAAACCCAAGTTCGCAGATCCCTTCTATAAGCAGATGTCGCCACTTACATTCTACGACATGTTCGCAATTTAGCCATTTTCTGTTATTATTTCCAGTCAAATGCAAACTTATGTTTACAGTTAATGTTAGATTTTTCATCCACATGTTCAGTTTTACTGACCTGTCCATCGCCAGACAGTTATATTGCAGCCTGTAAGGCAGGCCTTTTAACTGACATTTTATTTACTCAGTGAAAATTACCACCATGGTCAGTGAGAAGACAGATAATCGAGAGTTTATTGTATATTATTTGGTAGTTCTACCTTAATGTGAGTCTTGAGAGTTTTTTTTGTTTTGAGAGTCATGTTGCAGAAGCGGCAAAGGAAGACGAGAGCGGCAGGGTGTGAGTCCTGGAAATGTTTGCACATCTTGGCCACGGTGGGAAACATGACAAGACACAGCTTGCACTTGTACGAGAGAGGAGAGTAGCGCTGTTCACCAGGATGTGTTGTCAAGACATGACGATTCAAACATACCTGAGTATAAACACAACTTTTGCAGTATAATGTTTACATTAAGCTTATTTACATACTATCATGTGCTATGTTGGAAAAACAAAATTCAAAGTAGATGCTAAGATAGGGTTGGGTTAGTAAAACATGACAAATTAAAAGGATTTTACAAAAGATTTTGAAATTCAGAAATCATGTCAGGTTAAGGTTGGTTGGTTGGTTGGTGTACACATTATGTCAATAACAATATGATCTACAAGCTCACTAGAAAACTGTAGGCCTCAAAGTTTACAAATAAAACACAACAAAACACATAATTGTGTAATTTCCGGCGTACATCAGTCCCATTCACATGTTTACTTCTAATGTACCCAAAAATTACATACAATAGACCCTCCCACATCCGACCTCTGAAAATCTGACTGTACCGATATGGTTCTTCAGTATATATAGAACAGCATCCTACTTCAATCACTATAGACAGTTTGTGGGCTGAGTAGAGAAACTTAACAGTCAAAGCTAGGATGTCATTTTTAAAAGAGAAAAATATCACAAACTTGTTTCACCAGTAACAAATCTATGTTTTCTGATCAACTATTTTGTTTTGATTTGCCTTGATTAAAATGTATGTAAAAGATAAACATTTCAATATTTATTTTATAAAACCATTTATAACATTTCATGTCTTTACTTGTTTTTTTGTGTTTCGGTTAAGTGGTTTTTTTCCTCTTTTTTTCTTTTACTAGCTGACCTTTTTTGAGTTCTGACCATGTGCCCAGTCCTATAGGACAAACACATAATTACAATGGGCCCCCAATTAACCGTCACTTATAAGTGCCCATTGTAATTATGTGTTTTGTTGTGATTTGATTGTAAACTTTGAGACTAGAGTTTTCTGGTAAATGTGTAGGCCTTGCCCTTCTATCCTCCTCTCAATGTTTAATCTAATAATGGCTATAAGAAAAAGTAGCTATTTGTACAATTAATATTTAACTTATTATCTAAGTTTAGTTATTACCTTGCTTGTATATGATTGAAGGCATATGTAGCACTTGAAAAAACTTTCAATAGTGTCAGAATGCTCATCCATTTGATGTTGATTTCTTTCTTCAACATGCCAGAACTTTTTTGAACAACATCGACATGGGAAAGCAAACGGTCTCTGTGGAGGCTCTGACATCAAATCATTGTTGTGAAAGTCAAAAATGTGCTGTCTCACAGTGATTTTCGTCTCTGCTTGAACAGCACAGAACGGACATTGGAACGTTGTCGTCACTTTGGTAATATTATGCACTTCTTTTTTATGTTTGTCCAGCAAGGCCTGAGAATTAAATATTTTATCACACTCCTCTATACAAGTGAATCTACTTTCACCACCCAGAGCCATTATAGAAAAATTATGGACAGTATTTAAGTGCTGCAATAATTCTTCTAGCCCTGGACATGGACCACAGCAAATTTCACAAAACATTTCTTTACGATTTTTCTTTTGGCTTGGGAATGGAAAGTTACCATCCACATCAGTTCCTGGTTCTTGCTTGATAGCCATTAGAACATCTGCGGCCTCCCAGCTTTCCCGACTGGCAACTTTCCCATTGGAAGTAGCAGGTTCGGCAAGCTGTTCTGTGGTTTTGGAAGGGGTCTGAAACATCTTTTCTATCTGATCTTCAACAGTGTCTGTGTCTAGTGTTAAGGGCTGGCTTTCCCCTGAGGATAGTGTTGCTATCTTTCTTAAATTTTCTGTGCTCGTCTCTGCAGTCTTTTCATGACTTTCCTCATCAAGACCAGTGTTCAAGCTGTCAATCATGGCCTCTATTTTTTCTTGATTTATCTGCATATTAGAAATGAAATTATCACTTCCTTCACTATCTGCCTGTATAGGTGAGGTATCGTCATAAAATTCATCATCACTAGTGTCATTCATTACACATTCTACTTCTGTTGGATCTATTTGTGCCTCAATTGGTTCTTCGTTTAAATTTGCTATTACATCTGGTTTCCATTCTTCTTCTTCGTCAGATTCTTCATTCTCTCCTCCAGAGCCAACCATAAACTCATCTGAAGAAGGCTCAAATGAAGAATCAGAGTTGAATTTTTCAGATCCATCAATGTGATCTCCAAAGTTGGAATCTTCCTTTTTACTTTTTGCTGTCAAAGAAGTTTTCCCAGGGGATTTAGATCTTTGGTTTTTACTTTTAGTAGAAGCAATGAAATGTCCTTTCATTATTTTGTTGGATTTTCCCAAATGTTTCCCTCTGTTCTTTTCTTCTAGCATATTTTCAATTTTGCTAGCAATTCTTTCCTTTCTTAAAAGCCCACTATCTAAACGATTTTGAAATAAAGACCCAACTTCTAAAAGATGTAGAGCAGGCTTCAATAATATTTTATGATAGTGAAGATGTTTGAATAAAGACACAATGTTTCTAACTAAAGATGAAATATCAGAGTTGCAAAGCGAGCAAATGACAGTAAGTAATGCGCCATTACTGACAACTTGAAAGAGATTATCAGAGTCAGAATCTTTGCTTTTTAGGCAGATACTGGCCCTACAGCAAGCATGAGCTGATTTAAGGTGATCAGAAAACTTGTTTTCACTCGTAGACACTAAAGCTTGGCAGTAATAACATTCCCGAATTTTGTGCTCCAGTAAATAATGTTCCACTAACTGATTTTCTCGGACAAATTTAATATCTGTTGAACAGCCTAAAACACAATGAAAACTAGTATGACAACTGAAAACATGGGTGTCCTTTGCAACTTTGGTGGGAAACACTTGGTCACAAAATTTACACAATGACATGCCAAGGCAGAAGAGATCATGAGCAGATTTTGGCACTTGGACAGAAAAGGTGTTTGAACAAAAGGTGCAAACTGTTTGATCATTACATGTCTCATCGCTAGCTACTGCAGAAATACCTGAGTTGAGTGTTTCAGCAAATTTAGTAGCCTCTTCAAATGAGTTAGTGTCAACATGTATAGTTTCACAATTAAGTGATGGTGGTGCTGGGCTTCCTTGAACAATAAAATTTATATGTTCAGAAGCAAACTGCTCCAGGAGACAAACTAAGGAAAAACGATGATAAGAAAAGAAGTGTCCAAAAGTTTCTACCTTTTTTCGTTCTTTGCCACACAAATAGCAATTAAATGTCCATGCAGAGCCACCCGCGTCATTCCAATGTTTAACTAAACTCACTTTATCGACACTCAAAGCATCTTCAGAGCTAACAAAATGTTTTTTACCAAGATGTACACTGTAATATGATTTGGGTTTCACTAAAACTCCACAAAACAAGCATGTACGTACATCATGATCACTCTCATAATGTTCTGCCAGTTCTTTAGTTGATTCAACTGTGCACTTACATATATCACATTCTAAAGGGAAATGTAATTCTCTTTCGTGAAGAATACGCATATCATCAGTTTCAAAAATCTCCTGACAGTGCCGGCAATGCACCATTCTGTGGTTCATCACCAAGTGAATTATGAACTTTTCTCTAGAAAAAAACCATTCCTTGCAAATGAAACATACAACAGTTTTTGGTATAGAAGCTGATGTGTATTCATTTCTTTTAGGAAGAGCTTGGACCTCCTTGCGGCTGGAAATACTAGGCATGATACCCGATGGGCCACTAATTTGAAGAGATGATGCAGGAGTGGGAGATGACCACGCCTTGGTTATAACTGATTGACAAGGGATAGGGGCCGGGGCCAACAAATGTGGGACACACAAAGGAAGGTCAGAGGCCGCAGGGACGTTGCCATCTGTGTCACTCCCCCCTCCTTTAGATACTTCCTCTTCAATCTCCATCTTATTATCACTCAAATGCCGTCTCATGCTAGACTTTTCACCTTTTTTCTTAATTTTCTTTGAGTGATGATAGAGTGGGAAGCGTGCCCGCTCCAAGCTGGAATCATTTCCCTCACTTTGACTCATTCTTGATTAAACTCACAAGTAAACATAAGGCACTCCGAATACTATGTTACGGTTGTACCTGACTAAATGATTTATTTTTGTGAATTAATTAAAATATTAAGTTTGAGACGGATGTTTGAGGGATCTTCAAGTTCAATTAACTTATGTAGATATTTCGATCTACTCAATTATATTTTCTCAAACTTTTCTGAGGTTTGCTTCTTTGGTATGATATTTGAATCACAATAATAACTGGCAATACTATTGTTAACAATGACATATACTATTTGTTTGATACAAATTGAACAAAGAATAGATCCAGTAATAATACAATTACTGAGAATGCTGTGTATTTACATAAAAATATATTTGTGTGTAGATAAATAATATAAAGAAATCCTGTTATCTATTTCAACATAAATCTGTAGATGCATAGAAATAAAAGTAAGGCATAACCAACCCGCTGTTGTGTACTTGTACTGTGTTGAGTTTTTACAACTCATTTAATATATGCTATTTTGTAATCTACCATCAAATAGCTGTGGATGGACAGAAATTAAGTCAAATATTGCAATGATAAGTTTCGTGAATTATTAAAACTATTCCAATTATTAGTAAAAACTAATCTTTCAAAAATTTTGTAAAAAGAATAACTAATGATTTCAACCCTGAGAACTTTTGAAGTGTTTATTGGAATATTCAGAATTTTAGAATTTTAATCAAATGTTCATGTAAGAATATTTTTTTTCATATCTAGTTTTTTGATATTTTGTTTTTAACTGTTTATCATGAAGCAGCATTTCCCAACTCTGAAATAAAAAAGAGAACACTATTAGTATTGGTTTAAATTTAACAAATGACACTAATCACAGACATTATGTAAATTTATAAAAAGCATTTAACACTCTAATACCAGTACAATAAATAGCCTTAAATCACTTGGACATTTGCCCCTTATCACTCATACCTCGCCTGCTACTAAAACTGATGACAAATAACACCACCAGGTTCTCTAAGAGGCGAATGATCAATGCCATAAGTTTGATGCACCATATGGTATAAGATCATAGCCAAGGTCATACTCGCTAACATTCACCTCCAAGCAAGGATGAAGCTACCAAGCGGGATGCAGGGGATATGCCCCCTTCTGAGTCAATGTGTGATCTCCAATGAGAAAGTGGAGCCAGAGGGGCAAAAAAGGGGGGAGCCTATTCATAAAGCAACATTGATAACATTATTTAAATATGTTAATCAGTAGTAATATTTTAACAGTGTGGACTTATATGCCTTAATTAGGGGAACTTAACTAGACCATTACCATCATCCCCATTACCCTTGGCCAGCATTTAGAGAAAGTGACATAATTTGTGAATGTGCCCCTATCTCTTTAGGTATTATTTTTTTCAGCAATTTGTCTTACTACCCACTTATACACTTATATATTTATTACGTCAATAGGTTAAGGACGAGGAAGGTTGAATTTAAAAGTGTACCCACATTTGCATGAAGAGTGGAAAACCACCCTCATTACAACTGATCGTGATAAAACTAAGATCTCCCAGTCATTGGCAAACTAATCTATTGTGAGAGTAGCACCTTAGGCCATGCGGCCACCGAAGCAGGTCTTTACATATTATACTTGAGACTCAAATAAGTCACCCAGTTTTAGTAAGGGTTGAGTGAGCACAATAACTTGGATTACTTATTAGTTCTACCAAGTAGTCATTGTTAATAAAAGATAATTTAGATAGTTTTTTAAAACATTGCATTGGCAGTATAGCTAGACTACACATTTGGTAAAATTGATTTAAAAAATAATTTAGTTTCTTTGTTGTATTTTATAACATATTTTATTTAGTCATAGAAATTTAGAAGGTGAGGTTATATGTCTATTTCAATGCATTAAAAGGATATGTTCATTCAGGATGAGACTAAGTGTATTTTAGTTTCATAATTTGTAGGAACACTTTGTAATATATGGAAATACATGCCTTCCTTAAATTAAATACATTTTTCTGTCATCAAACATCTCCTGTTTATGTTAGTATTGTATTCTTCCTCAATGCAGAGACTAGCGGATTATTTTATATTAAAAAATCTGCTCATCTCATGTGGAGAATTTATCCCTTGACCATCGCATGTGAGACCCTCTTAAAATAAGTAAAATTCTAATTACAAACTTGCTTATTTAACTTATTTGGTTTTTTTAAAAAACTGAATACAATGATTATTTTCAAAGTTTTCACTTTCAATCCAATAATCTCTATACAAATGAACTACACTGAGTATCTTAAACAATTTTAAATAGCATGATAGGTTGTTTGATTAAAAATCAACCTTAAATGTATTTTGAAATAATTGTTTGTAAAAGAAATAATGGATTCAAATTATTTAAAACAAAAGATTCAGATACAGTAATGACTGAAAATTGTGAGATATATTTATCCTGAGCACCCAAAAAGTAATAAGTACATTGAATACATGTTTACAGAAATGAAACAAATTGTTTGCAAAATTTATTAATAGTTAAAGTAAATGTGATGTGTGGCTTTTTAAGAAAATAGATTCATATTATTTTTAAAATGTTGTGTGTGTCTAAATTTTAATCAGTACCAGGCCATTTTTATGAGTCGTTATTAGTAAAAATACATTACTAAACATTATAAAATAGGTAACATATTGGTACTTACTCAGAAAATAATTTACCCATTTCTTCCTGGGATTCATTTTCATATTTTCCTCCACACATTTCTTCATTTGAAATATTGTTTGGTGGGAGGATTTTTAAGTTTTCTAATCCATTCTAGATTAAAAAAAAAATTCACAGTAAATCTAGGATAGTTCCCTAAATTTAAACAAACATATGTATTTTCAGACCTAAGATTATGATAGAGTGATTGTGTAAATAGGGAAAAAATGAGGACAGAACTTTATATGAGCCCAGGTCATCCAGCTAATGGCACGGCTGCTCTACCGGCTGAGCTATTGGGAATCTCCTTTCTGTTAGTGCATCATTCAACTATTATAATAATAATAATATTTTGCACCGCGTCTTACTACTCGTTCGGGTTATACGCTTTAAGTACTAATTACTCTAATGGATTAGGAATTGATAAGGTTGAATTAGAGGAAGTGAACCCGCATTTGCGTGGAGGGAGAGTGGAAAACCATTTAGGAAAAAACACCCCCAGTTCATCCGACCGAGATTCGAACCTCGATCTCCCCGTCCTCAGCAGTCGGGATCAACACGACAAGCACGTTAGCTAACTACGCCACCGAGGCCGGTCATTCAACTATAAACACCTCCAAGTGAATTGATGTAGCTAAGTAGTAGTACCACCCACTTGATACAATAGTACATTCAGGTTGGTCACTCAAGCCCTTGAGTAAAATTTCAGCCAAATTCCTGATTTAACTGGCATAAAAAACATGATTTTTAATTACTCTTCCTCCGGTTGTGAGATTGAAAATATGATTCTGAATGAAATTTTTTTGTAAAAGGTGTGTCAAACAAGCTACCAAATTTTAGTACTTGATCAAGTACTTTTAATAATTATTTCTATTCAACTAAGGTCAATAGATTATTTATTGGAGTCCTACATAATTTATGACATCTACAACTTCAATGTCTTGAAACACTTTAAATGACTTCAAGATTTGTTTTTAATAATCTCTTAACCATTTCCTGTTGAAAGACTTTGCCATGAGCTACCACCAAGAGGACCCCCTCTCTTCGTACAAAAAAAAAATCTAGGCACTTCCATGGAATTATTCTAAATTCTCATCACACTTTTTTAAAGATTTGTTTAAGAAAGTCACTATTTCACTGGTGATGTGAATTTAGCCATGAGAAAAAAGTAGTAGGTAAATTTAAGTAGTAACCAGAATGTATACAAATGTACTACACCCAATGTCGGCGGAACATTGTGTTAGGGGTGGGGATTAGATTATTTTTATAAATAATTGGTCCCAAAAAGGTGGGTCCGAAGACTCAAAAATGAAAAATGTTTGAATGCCAGTAGAAACTATTTTGAAAGCTTGTCTTAAAACATTTTGAAAATTAGACTCCTCCCAAGATATTGGAAGCCATCCCACCCCAGAATTTTTTTAAAATCTAGAATGGTCCTTTCTTAGCAAATGTTTGAAATTCGTAGAGTTCGTCTTCACCTGTAAATTCTTGAATGAAGGAAAAATTCAAGCAGATTTTTTTTCTTCAAATGAACAAAATTCAAGCATAATTACCAGGTTTCCTGGTTTTCCCAATCAGTGGCCCCCCTAACATTGGATTATAATGACATAGAGCTACAGAGTTTTCTTTATTAGCCCCAAGTAAGTTTATTTCACTTAAAGAAGCACATTTTCAGACGACCTTTTGATAGAATGATTGTGTAAATCTAGAAAAATGACACCCCGGCAGAAATTTTAACCCTGGTCATCCAGTTTGGCCGACTGAGCTGTCAGGGGAGGGAGGAGAGGGGAACCAGCTTCTTATAAGTAAAGCCGGACAACCAGGATTTTAATCCCTGTCCTGACATAATTTTATCTGTGTTTATACTTCACTACATTTACACAGCAAGTAAAAAACATATTTATGTATATCCTTCGATAAAACAGTGATAATTTGGATAGTGTGACTACATACCTTAACTTTTTCCTTTGCTTGTGGAGAGAAAGATGGAATGAAAAATTGTGTACAGTCGTAGTCTTCATAAGTTTCAATATTTTCCATAACTCATCAGTACAATTTTCAAATAAACTGAAAACAAAACAATAGTTGCTAAGCTATATATAAATTATTATAATTGCATACTTGTATTCTTAAGTGTAATTTTCAAAAAGAATGAGTATAGAGAGGTGAAACTAAGCTTGATAATGCTAACAATAATTATTTTGTGAAGGCGGTTATTTAATTTGTGATAGTACTTTGAAGTCTAATTTGCCAGTTATTAGTCACAACATAAATACAAATAGGGTTCTACCCTTCAACTCTCCTCTAGTTAAAAACAATTAAGTTTATTGCTTATATATTAAACACTTTTGTAATCAATGTTTTATCCAACCTTACATCAAAATATAAAAGCATGATATATGTAAACTATTTAAAGTAGGTTGTTTTGTGTGTGTGTGTGTGTGTGTGTGTGTGTGTGTGTGTGTGTGTGTGTGTGTG
>CABFOV010002033.1:25036-43433 GCA_902141375.1 Timema poppense | reverse complement strand
TGTGTGTGTGTGTGTGTGTGTGTGTGTGTGTGTGTGTGTGTGTGTGTGTGTGTGTGTGTGTGTGTGTGTGTGTGTGTGTGTCTGTGTGTTATGCATAGTCAGAGGTGGCTCTACCATAAGGCGAACTAGGTGACCGCCTAGGTCCTCGCACCGTGATTGAACAATTGAGTAAGAACTTAATGAAGTTTACAGTGATCGACGAAAAAAATATTTATTATGTTTATGTAAAATCACCTAATTATTATAGCACTCTTTTTCACCGTATTTTATTAAGTGATATAAAAGGAAAGCTAATTTATTTGTAAATTCTCAAATATTATAATTTTTCCCCCACATTTCTTATTAACATTATATTGATCCGAGGTTAAATGGGTACTTTTTTACTCTGAGTTCTTATTAGCCAAATAAATATTCTAAATTTAGACTAGTTAGCGCAGTTTTGGGTTAGATTAATTTATTGGGGGGGGGAGGGCACACATGACCCTGTCTACAGCCTCGCATACCCTAGAGCCACGTATGTGCCTAGTAAAGAAAAGTTGTTATAGTCTAAAAACAACCATGAGTATGGAATACTAAACAAAAATGACAGAACTTTGGAAACTGTATTGCAAAGTTGAGTCATTCATTCCATCACAAAAAAATGAAGGAAATACAATAGATATCTACACAACTACGGCTCATGTATACGAGCACATGTGCATGTGAACCCCAAATATCTTGATTAAGATTATAGACTATTTTAGTTTTAAATAATTAATTAGACAATTTATGTAATACTTTAGTAACCTAAACAATCTTCTTTTCTGATTATCACTTTTCTGGTATAATGTTTGGTAGTAACTGTATCATGTGTTAACGCCTGAGAAATAGGTTATTGTATGCAATATACATTATGTTAACAAGATGTGTGTGTTTGAAGATTTTGTTCCATTTGAACCGCTAATGCGCATATGCATAAGAGAATTAAATAGCTCTAATGGGAGATTTAAACTTGTTAATGTGCACATTCATCGTTGTAAATATTTTTGTGTTTTGACTAGCTCATATCATCCTTTTCCTTAACACAACACTCAAGAGTCAAGCCATTAAAGCTGATCCAAACAAATTGGAATGTGTGTGGCACTCATGAGTGGCACCACTATTTAGTCGAGAGGAGTCAAGCAGTTTAAATGAATACATTATAGGTTGTTTTTTATTGGTAACTCAGGAGTAACGTGTGTGTGTGTGTGTGTATATATATATATATATATATATACAATAATTGATATTAGGGTTGTTGAATGTGTAAATAGACCAAACATTGTCATTTTAATGTTTTTAAATGTTTCTTGAAAGATGAATGAGGTGCAATATATTCTAAACAGTGATTAAAGAACTTATCAGGATAAATAGAAATTAAAATGCTAGGATCTGATCAACTCAATTTAGTAATCAACTATCAGCTGTGGTAAGTAGATTCAAACAGTTAGTTTAATGTCCGTGTGTGTGTGTGGATAAGTTTACACACACACAGTGTATTTAATAAAATCATATCCAAGTTAAATTTGCTAAGGTTATGATTAAAAAAAACGAATTACACATTTAAAAACAACAATATTAAATTAATTTTGGACCTTAGTCTTATAAGTTATTCAATAAGATCATGCGGTAAAGAGCACCATCTGTTGTGGTGATTAGAGCACTTTAGTAAAATGACTATCTTCCTCTGGCCTTTCACCACTCTTCTGGTATCACACACTTCTTGTTATATGCTCCTCTCAATTCTTTCTTGGAGTCCCTTGTGGTTTTTTTCTTACATACTTCATCTTTATGGCATTCAGTCTCCCCTTGATCCTCATTACATGACTATACCATCTGAGCCTCGTTTCCTCTACTATATCATGCACTCCTTGTACCCCCACTCTATGCCGAGTAACTTCATTAATAATCTTGTTTCTCCTCATGACAGCTCCTCACAAACTTCATTCCACAGCCTACACTTTCCTGATTTTTCTTACACGCATTAGCCATGTTTCTGTTGTATATGTGACTACAGGGAATCAAAGTATACCCTATACAGCACTGCCTTACACTTCAAGGGCATCTGTCTTCTCAATAGCAGATCTCTTACCCACCTATAGAATATAGCTCCCCCTGATGCCCTCTTTATTAGATCCTCTCTACTCCCACTCTTCGCCTCAATCCCGCTTCAAAGATATTTTACACTTTGTACCTTTCTCAGCTCTACTCCATCCAATTTAATAGCTTGACTAGGCCTTATCTTCTTACTTGTCTTTACCATCACTTCACACTTCACATTGCTAAAAAAAATTCCACGTTCTTTCATTTCCTCTTTCCCTTCCTGTGGTGCTGTTCTTGTACATCCTCTTTCCTCTTCCCCAATGCCACCAAGTCATCAGTAAACAATATGGATTTAATTATTTCATCCTTGAGTTTCCTTGCCACTTTATTCATGACCATTTTCATTATCATTACAAATAGTAGTGGTGAGAAATAACTACCCTGCTTCACTTAATTTTTTATTTGTAACCACCATGTCCACCACTTCTCCATCTTAGCACAAAAACTCATGTCATCCTCATGCATACTCGTTACTTTCATTACAAATGTTTTTTTTGCACATCTGCCTCCTCTATCACTTTCTGGACTTTATTTCTATCCACACTACATGTCTTCTCCACCTCAATAAATACCATTGCCAAGTATTTCCCGAATTCATATCTTCTTTCCATCAGTTGTTGTCGTGTAGTGAAGATCAAGCCTATTGTGGGCCTATGTTACCTTAATCCGTGCTGTTACTCTCTCCACCTTCCTTTAATTTTCTTTCTTATTCTAATTGCCAGAATCTTCTCATTTGTTTTTGTACAGTAGCACATCAGAGTTATTTCCCTATAATGTACACATCTTCTTGTATTTCTTAGGTACTATAACTCCCCTCTTCCAGTACCCTGTTCTCCTCCCATATCACCCTATATAGCGCCCTATATAATCAATGTATTGCTGCAGCAAATCCTTTCCACTACTAGCTTCAATCTTATCCCATCTTTCAGGTTTAACATATTCTCATAATATCCCCTATGTAGTTCATTTTCTTTCCTTTCTTCTGCTGTCTTCTTTATTTTTCCTTTTTCATCCATCATTCTAACCTTTTGTCTTTTCTATCCTTCTGTTTCTTACCTGACTACATAACATTTCACTTATTTACATATTCCTTTCCAGCATCTCTGCCAATTTTTGCATCCAATCCTTCCTAGCATCCTGTACCACACGCTTCTCTTTTTCTCTCTTCACTTTTCTTCTGTTTTCTCATTCCTATTCTTAAAACTCATTCTGAATGCTTTGTTCTTCACCTTCACTGCTTACTTCACTCTTATTGAATATTCTTTATTGTAATTTTGATTTGTGAACAATGTAGTTTTAAGATCATGAGCCACCACTGTATTTACAGTCTTTTTTTTTATTCAGTTTTTAGTTAAGAAAAAATAGACAAATAAATTTGAAAGGTCCCTTAGCGATCAGTTCAAAACAGAGAGACTA
Source organism: Timema poppense (assembly GCA_902141375.1). Classification (NCBI taxonomy): domain Eukaryota; kingdom Metazoa; phylum Arthropoda; class Insecta; order Phasmatodea; family Timematidae; genus Timema; species Timema poppense. The sequence continues at coordinate 39,896 of CABFOV010002033.1, read as the reverse complement.
TAACCCAATTTTTTTAACTATGTATATTATTATCTGATAGCCTGAAAAGTTTACTAGCTTTATTTTCAAGTATTCAAGTAAAATCGTGTGATCTACAGCTGTCACTTTTTGGAAGATATTGTTACTAGCATGTTACTTATAAAATAACACTAATTGTAAAATGCTATCAATGTTGGCTGCGGAAAATATGTTCTATTCATCCATTTGTAGAAAAAATATCAACATATATACTCACAACCAAAGTTGAAAGAAACAATTATACAACATAGGTCTGAATTTTTTCAAGCAAACATAAAAAAAAAAATTCTTAACTTGTATGATCTATAATAACTTATAAAGAAAGAATACTTAGGGACTAAATCTGACAATAGAATATAGAGGATAACAGTACAATGAATCTATCACAATCCCATAATTCACAGTTGTTATTGGTAGCCTAGTCTATTTTATGAAGTTGCAAATTCACAAAATTCAATATTCGAGAATGTTTTTAATTTATTTGGTGTCAATTTTTTTAACTATGTTGTTTCTAATACTTTGTTTTGTGGGAATTTAAAAAAATGCTTATTGTAGTAATGAATTCATATCAATTATAAAAAAATTGTTCCTTAATACCTTAATATAAGCTACCATGAAGCATTTGTTTACAACAATAGTTTCACTACAAGTTATATGTTCTTATAGGGTTTATATTTTATTTCCCAAACATTTCTCTTAGACTCTCATTAAATTGTATCAATGTATGAATAAGTTGCTGAACTCGACAATCTTAATATGCTTCCATGGATATCAGTGAGTATGGTATCAATCACCTTGCTCTGGATATTAGCGCGAAAAAGTTGAAAAAACCTTACTTCCCTGAACATCCATACTTTACTCCTTGTTCAGTCACAAAATTAATGTAGGTAATTCTATAAGAACTATCAGTGAAAAATATTGTGACGAAAAACCAGAAAATCTGTATTCCAACTGTCAGTGAGGACTAATGCCTTTATTGCACACATATTCTGATCACTGTTATACCAAGATAAGAACATATTTGAATTATTTGTTTGCTCAGCCCATCTAAAGGGGGTATGGACTACATTTGATGGTTAATAAAGAAGCCATCCTCCCCTTTCTCTCTCAACATAGTATTAATAGTTTATGTAGAAATCAGGGCTAAATTCAGCCTCTCTTCTTCTAAAATAGTTAAAAAAGGAAACTCCTAAGATGATGTTTATTAGTAACCCAAATAAAAGTTAGTGCCAACGTTGGCCTACATACCGAGGGAACCAATGAAAGGAGAAGTTTTTGAGATCTAGTACATATGTACAAATATTTATTATCTACTTTAAGTACTCTATTTAACGTGCACTTTCTGAACCGACTGATTATATCGGCACACGAGAATGTCAATAAACAAGAGCGAAAAAGTCTACCAATTTCCCCATAAAAGGTAGGCTGTTTCCACATACCTTTCAGGGTGTTTTCACGCCCCAATCGACAGCTTTAATTCCCCTCTATAGGTAGTTATGTTACAAATTTTTATCGCTCAATAAAAACCTAGCAGATATAGTAAGCTAGCAATTAATCCATGTGAGGAAAATACTCACATGAATTCACTTTGCCAAACTAGCTCATTGTGTGACTCCATTGACCATGTGGGCATCAAAGCAGTTTCACCTTGATGTTAATGAGTCATTCCATGTCAAATCAACCAAAAAAAATTCAAATTCAAATTCACCATCACCGATTTCAACCAAACTCAAAATTCTGATAGTATCTATGGAAAAAGTGATTCCTAATTTTTTTCAGATTTTTTTCAGGTACGGTTTTTTATATACAGCTGCCAAAATATTTCAAAATTTGTAAAAAAAGACATGCATTATAATTTTGAATTGCCTGTAACTTAGACCCTATTTAAGATAAAGAGCTGTATAAGGTCTCATTTTAAAGCTCATTAACTGGGCTTTAAAATGATATTTAACATGATAGGGTCTCAAGCAATCTCATTTTACAAGCAATCATTTCTTTTTTGTTTTTTGAAAATTTCCAAAAGTAGTTTTTTTTAAATATGTAAAAAAAAAATATTTTGTTTATCCGACCTTTTTCAACAAATTCTGTAAGTTTCAAACTGGGATCATAATGGGATTATAAATAAACAATTTTTCATTGATAACATGTTGATTTTATACAGTCAACACTTGGCAGTATGTTTTACAATCAACTATAGGCCTACACATTTTAATTTATTAATCTTAAATAATATTTATTATAATTATTCAATGAAAATATTACTTACATTAATATTTATTTAATAAGTTTTTAATTAATTGCGTAAGTAAATAAATTATAATTAATAAAGTCAAGTATAGCTTTACTTTATTTTTACATGGGAAGTGGTATTTTCCTGAACTGCACACAATGCATGCATGTTCTAACAGGCAGAGAACTATGAAGAAATCACCACATTGCTCAACCTTCACACAACCAATTAGTCAGTGTTCAGCTGTGGTGAGAGCAATCAGTGTTTAGGCATTTCTCTCTCTATATTGAATTAAAGTTACTTTCTATAAAGGTGTATGTGTTTGTCTTTAGACTATTAGTGAATGTGAATATTCTATGATTGGGACATTTTATTTTGTATAAGTTTTAGTGATTTTTTTAACAATACAACTTTTATGCTTTGTTTAAATCTGAATATTTTTTAATTCATTGTAAGAGAAGTTATAAATATGGATGGATCAACATCAAAGACAAAAGTGAATTTGTTTTGTTGCAATCCACTCAATAAACCAAAACATAATTATCACAATAAGAACTTGAGATTGGTGAATAATAATCTGCTACACAAGTTCAGTTCAAAGATTAAGTCTGGTGATAAGATATGTGACAGTTGTCGCAAATTATTGTCAAATTCTGTGAATAAAGATCAATCTACAGAGCCTCCCTCTGATGATACAGATGATGATTCACCCCAAGAAATTAATATTTCTTCTCCTGAAAAAGCGGATGCTCTGGCTTGTTTGAACCGTAGCCTAATTGCTATAAACGAGTCACCGATAAAAAAGCACAGATTATTAGAAAAGATATACCCAGCAGAAAAGCTTAAAAGAGTAAGTGAAGCTTTTAAATTCAAAGTGCTGGAAACCAGTGACACTTCTGATAGTTTGGAAACTCCTTCCCCTGGTGATGAAATACTTCTCCAGATGAAAGAAAAGTTTCGAACAACTACAGATAAAAGTGTGATTATGCAAATCCTTACTACATTACCTTATAGCTGGACCGTACAGAAAATTCAAGATGAATTTGGTGTAGCTAATTACACAGCCCGTAAAGCTAAAATACTCCAGAAAGAGAAAGGAATTATGTCATACCCTGATTCAAAACCTGGAAAAACATTGAAGCCAGAAATTGCTGCAAAAGTACAATCTTTTTATGAGAGTGAAGAAGTGAGCCGTATCATGCCAGGGAGGAAAGACTTTGTCTCGGTTAAAGTATGTGGAAAACGGGAGCATATCCAAAAACAACTTATCCTATGTAATTTAAAAGAACTGTTTGTACATTTTAGGGAGAAACACTCAGATATTAAAATTGGATTTTCTAAGTTTTGTGAACTTAGGCCAAAATACTGTGTTCTGGCAGGAGCAAGTGGTACACACAGTGTCTGTGTGTGTACAATACATCAAAATGCTAAGTTGAAGGTAGCACAGTGTAAATTCCCAGAATTAAGAGAAGGTGAAAAACTGATAAAAACATACCAAGATGCTTTACAAACATTGATATGTGATAATCCATCTGAATCATGCTACAAACTGCCCAGGAGCAGATGTTTTACGAGCTAGGCTGGAATATTGTTTTGAAGTAAACTGTCTTGAGAATGTGACATTCAAGCAGTGGGTTATAATTGATAAGAACACCAGCTTAGAGACTTTCACTAAACCACGTGAGGAATTTATTAATGATTTTATTGAATCCCTTCCCAAACTTCTGAGACACAGTTTTATTGCAAAACAGCAATCGTCATTTCTTAGTCATCTTAAGGAGGTACTAAAAGAGGGTGAGTTCATAGTGCTTTGTGATTTTGCTGAGAATTACTCCTTTATCTTGCAAGATGCTGCGCAGGGATATCATTGGAATAATGCACAAGCAACAATTCATCCATTCTCCATCTACTCAAGAAGTGACCTAAGCGGCGAGTTGCAGCATACCAGTTTCGTAGTTATTTCTGATTGTCCTATCCATGACACCATTGCTGTTCATTGTTTTCAACGGGTACTCATGGATTTCATGAGGTCGCACTTTACTCCAACTCCATCGAAAATATACTACTTTTCCGATGGATGTGGAGCACAGTACAAGAACCGACTTAATTTCTTTAACCTGTGTTTACATGAGGAAGACTTTGGGGTCAAAGCAGAGTGGCATTTCTTTGCAACCTCCCATGGGAAAAGTTCATGTGATGGGATTGGTGGCACTGTGAAGAGACTGGCTGCAAGGGAAAGTCTACGCCTTGTTTATAATGAGCAAATCATGACACCCCGGCAGCTTTATGAGTGGGCTAAAGTAAACATCAGTTCCATGCACTTTGCATACAGCACAATCCAGAAGCATAAAAATGAAGAAATGATCTTGAAGGACCGGAAGATATCTGCCCAGACTATTGAAGGCACCTTGAAACTGCACTGCTTTATCCCTTTAAGTAAGAGTAAAGTACTCACTAAACTGTACTCCTTCTCAGCATCTTCAAGGGAGGCAGAAACAACAACAAGGTGTGATGATGAACTAGACTTCACAGAAATCGTTGGTTTCGTGACATGCCTATATGGTGACTTCTGGTGGCTGGCGTGTGTTCTTGATTCATTTGAAGATAAGCAGGAATTCAAAGTGAGTTTCCTTCATCCCCATGGTCCAGCTCCTTCAAATTTCACATACCCTACAGTACCTGACATTCTTCGTGTGCACCGAAGCAGCATCCTCACGACAGTGGATCCATTAACAGCAACAGGAAGAGTTTACACATTGACAAAGGCCGAGACAGAAAATGCAACCAGAAAACTTTTTGCAGTGAAACAGATGTGAAGTTTTGAAGTAGGTTCAGTAGGTACTTCAAATTATTTTTATAACAAATTGGAAAAATACAAAATTACACAGTGCATGTAGTTTTAAAATTAGGTTTTCATATGATCCCAATAAGATCCCATTTTGAAACTTTCAGAATTTGTTGTAAAAGGTTTGATAAACATAATATAATGTAACCATGACCGAGACAAAAAAGGTAAATCTAGCATTATCAGACAAGTGTGGAAAAATTTAAAAGAAAAAAAAGAGTATCAGTACATTCTAAAATAAAGTGATTTTGTAAGTGTAAACATGAATACAGAATCTTATAAGTTACTGAATTTGGGATTGAATTAGGCTAGAACACAATTATTTTAACATATTTAGATGCTTATTTTGGTTATTTAATATTAACATTGTTTGGAAGAACATGTGTGGCATTTTTACACAAACCAAATGAATACCCTGCCAGTCATGGATCGTCAAACTGGCAAGTAATTAGCACATTAACAGTTGCATCAACTTATGCTATTTATGTTTTTATAATAATCCCATTGAGATCCCATTATGAAACTTTCAGGATATGTAGAAAAATAATGTATATTTAGCATATATTTTTTTAAAAATTTTAAAAAATCTACTTTTTTTAATATTCAGAATTTAAAATTTCTTTGAATGACCTTGAGATTTTAAAAAATATAAAATTTGCATGTGTCATATCAAATGAAAGCCCAATTAAAGATCTTTCAAATGAGCCATAATTCAGGACTCTAGCACAATTAGATCCAGAGTTATTGTCAGTTAAGGTTTGCTCAGCAGATCAAAAATCATGTTTTTTTAAAAATTTCAAAAATTAATAACTCAAAAATGGATGCAGTAAAAATTCTTTAAAAAATTATACTTGTTTATAATGATGAATTCTACAAATATACCAAGTTTCATAAAAATCAAAAATGGTCGGTTTGAGAGCCTGGTTGATTTGACATGGAATGACCCTAATATGTGTGTTTTAACAGTTATTGGTTCTTATTAGCGGTAGTCCTGTGTTTGACTAACACAGAGTTATCTAGACTTAGCCTATGAATTGAAACACCATGTACGATAGGTTTTTTTTACCTGGATGACAGTTAGAAAATCATATGTTTAGGTTTTGGGTTGCCAACACTTGTAAAATGTCACTGTTTTGTTATAAATGTAAATATCTTTAATTAACTGTTATATATTACATTTAAAATAATGTAAACTTAAGTTTTCTCATACTATTTCATTTTTTTTAATAATTTCTTTTTATCCAACTCAAAACCATATTTTAAACGTAATTAAAAGTACTTATTTTTTGTTTTGGAATGTTATTGATTATGTTTAATATAGTGCACACATCAATACCTTTTAATACAGGCATCGTATTTACTTGGAAAAGAGAAAATTGTTGTAATTTTTTTTACATACAATAAATGATTTTATGATTATTTTATCGTATTTTGAAATATTTAACTGAATAAAATATTTTCATCAACTGCATGTCTGCATCATTGTAAAAAAATTGTTTACTGTTATGTTCAATCATATGTTTTAGATTCGTCAGTCGCCATTTTGAAACTATGTTCGTTAGAAGTTTTTGTGAAAGTGGTGTGAATATTTTTTTTTAAGTGTAATAAAACTATGAATAAACTTTGTGTCCGACCTCAAATAAATATATAAATAATATTGGCCTAAATTACTGTGGTTAACGATCACATTAATATATTACCAACTGTTTTCATTACAGTCATCCAAAGTGATAGATGTTAGCTGTTGGCGTAGTGATATATTTGGGATTACTTCTAGTAACATTTCGAGCTGTCATCCAGGTAAACTTAAGCCGTGAATGAATTACACACATCAATGTTACTGCACAGAGCAGTGGGCCTATCAAACTCAAAATTTACTTTTTGGGTGAAAGTTGGAGGCTATATAGTGTATCCATCCTATTTTTTGAACAGTATTTTTTCCATATCGGAATATCAAATCATAGTTTAGCTCTTGAAATCAAGGCTATGCATTCATCAAATCTTTATGGCATTATATTATAACTAAAATTCATACTGTAAGCTTTTGAAAAACCTATTTGAGATATTGTTGTTAGAGGTAGGGGAAAAATAGAGGGTAGGGTGGGGATTCCCTCTTTTATGTACCGTAAACTAGTCTAGGCTATAAGCTGAACAAGGTTAGAGTAGTCTAGAGTGGATGTCTAACTAGTAGCAACACTGAGGTGTTTAACAGGAAATCGGTTTTAGTAAAATATGTATGAAAATATTTTTAAAGATTTAAGTTCGCTATATTGAAGGTGGTGGTAAGATATAGATTTGATTAATTTAAATCTACAAAGACTATTCACTAACAGTGTATAACCCAAACGATAGTAAGATACGCTGCTTTAAAAAAATTATTCACAAATAATTTCAGCTTAAGGATAAATATGTTAAGTATCCGTGCATAATGTGCTTGATTCAAAATTCTGAGTTAAATTATGGTAGGAATTAGATTCTACTTAAGGCTCGCCTACATAATCAGTAGCTTTGTATTCTGATAGATTCCTTTACTACTATTAAGTTTACAATTCAATGCACACCATGTCCATTTATTTGTTTAGCAAAGCTTTGCCCTCAATCTAAGTTTGTAAAGAGTTCATGCAACTTCTGAGAACCTACATAGTTATGTTACTGTAGAGTCAATCTCTTAAAAGCTACATACTAAGTAGACAAGGCTTAAGCCTTATATTTTACTTTGTCATGGACCTTATTATTTTCCAAAATAATGGACCTGATCAAGAAAAAAATATTAAACTTATTATTTAATAGTAGCATACAAGTTAAATAGCCTAGATACCTAACTTGACCTTTGACTTGAGGATTTGAGAACTATCCCACACATGAACCAATGTCAATACCTAGCTGATTTTTACACAACACCTATGACAACTATTTTTTATATTATTACGGGTTACTTATGCTAGCCATGTTTTGTACCTTGATTTTTTCCCTATATCAATATGCTTAAAGAAAATAATTGTTGTTAAAATACTTTAAAAGATAAATATTTTTAAGGATCCTAAATCTATAAGGATGGATGCTTGAAATGCGATTTTAAAAACACAAATAATGATTGCATATTTTTGTTCACGATACAATTAACTATACTGTCCACATATCATAGGAATAGAAAGATATGTTAAAATAAGACAAATATGAGTTACAGAATTAGTATACATCTCAAAAAAACAAGGAAATCTAACAAGCTAATACAGAGACCTACTTACCTATTGCCTAAATAGTTTTCCCTCTTAATCACTGTAGCCAACATTTTGATTGCCGTTTTTCCATGTTAGTAGTAATTTCATCTTTCTCAAATTCCTAGAACAGTTATGGATATTTTAAGTCATTTCAAGAGTCTCATTTTAGACACTTGTAACACCGTTATTAGTATTTAATATTTACAAAACATTTTAGTAATAAGTTTTATTACACTACTCTTTGATTCTTCTTCTTCTTTTATATAGCCTTTGATTACCTTAGTGAAAAAGCCAAATCTATTCTAAAATCTTATATATAGATAGAACCATAAATTATTAATGATAAGTAAACCAGTGAGGTATGTAAATATATAAGATATTGAGCGATTAAATATACATAATTAATATATAAATACAACAATTTTTAATATCGAAATGAGTTCACAGCTATTTATAGATATGTACAGTAGAGGAGTATGGCTAGTTTTTAAACAGTGTTAATTTATTTAATCATATGTAAAGAAGACACTAAGGCAATTTAAAAAATACATCACACCATTTCTTTACGGGGTATGCAAGAAACTGTGTAAATAACTCAGAAAACAACTCCGTACTTGATCTACCCTCACTCATTTTCTCCACACTTCCCTATTCTTGAATTCTCCCTTCAATTCAAATATATCTCTATTCTCTACACTGAGTCATATTTTTTTTATTCTTAAGACTATTCGTGTTTCTCTTTTTCACACATTTTTCTTCGATATTAAGCCACCTATGACAAGGCCTACACCTCACTTTTGATCCACACCCACTCTACCTTCATATATTTGCTTCGTCACTCGTTCCAGACTCATCCTCTCAACAAGCCTAAACCAAAGAGGACATTTTTTCTACATTTACATTTACCTTTTGTATTACCTAAACCGCACTCCTTCGACACTCTTTATAACTGACTACGTCCACAAGAGTTTATCCACATATATTTCTTAGATATTTCATTCCAACCCCATTCACTTTGCTTTTGCGTATCTCCTGACAAACCCACGCTTCACATACATAAAATAATCTTGTTGTGAACACACTTTTTTATACTGCCATATTTGCCTCTCTCAATACTTCATTATTTGCAATGGTAAACATTATGTCCCACTATTATCATAGATGCATCTACCCATTTCTCGATTTAGGCATCTATCCTTCTATTTTTTTCACAACATTCTGCCCAAATATACAAAATCATTCATTTGTTCTAACAGTTTTACATTTATACTAAACTAACAATAATTTTGATCTGTGTTTGAAATTGTATTATGACATCAATTAACGGTTGCCATATCTTGTACATATTTAAAACACAAAACCAAATTTTTCATGATTATTTGTTCAGTCTTGTAATTAATAGTACATATCATTTATGTATCATTTGTTATGAAGAAATCAACAAAGTAAAACAAAGCATTAAAGAAAATTTAGAAGGCATTTCCCATCTTCATTATTATGTTTTTATTAAATTTTGATTAGGGTGGGAGCTAGAATTCTTTAATTGAGCACCTACTATTTCACCTTTTTTATGTGTGTGCAAAAATCAAGTATTGTCTTAGTTTGTTAGTCAAGGTAAATCTCTTATACAATATCTCATGTTAAACAGAATCCTTGATACACATAGGTAATTTTTTTAAACGTATATTGGACTTTTTTGTTTAATAGGTAGGCTTCACTGGTGACTGTTAACTAACTATATAAATTTGAATTTACGTCCAATACAGCTTTATGTGAGTTTTGTTTAATACGTAGGCTTCACTGTTGTTAACTAACTATATAAATTTGAATGTACGTCCAATACAGGTTTATGTGAGTTTGAATGCATTTCTCAAATTTGTATGATATATATTATTTGTATATTTAGCAAACTGTTAGTAATAACACGCCGGCACATGTTTTGATAGTAGTAGTTCCTACTTTTCATGAACTAGAACATTAATTTTTTGTTAGAACTGTAGCCGCCATTTTTACTGATTTTATTATTTTCCTTATCTTTTAAGCAGGTAGTCTTATTTTTAGTTGATTAGTTTGATTCATTGTCCATACAATTATAGGAAGGTACCTTGACTAAAAGTCAAACTAATTTAGTTTGTTTTGCCGTTGATGGGAAGTTAGAGTTTGAATTTCAGTTGGGTGTAGTGAGATTTGGGCTTTATCCCTTTTCTATGGGCTGTATCCAAATAGTTTACTTATGCGGCGTCGCGTTGGCTCGTGGCGTTGATGGCTGCATTGGCAATCACGTGACCAAGTGTAGATCTGTGTGAATAGTCGCGGACTAGACCAATGCAGTCTGCTCGAGGTCTTTGTAACCATGGATACGAAAGCTACGAGCCATGCGACTTTCTTGCGGTGTTAGTACGGTGTTTGACTGGCAATTGTTTTAGTATTATCGTTTCTTCTGTGCCGGGACCGAGGATTGAACCCCGGCCGCCAGCACAGAAGTCTTGACACCTTACCCCTAGACCACCAGGTCACCTTTAGTATTATCGTTTCGTCTGCTTGAGCACCGACTTACACAAATATTTTGTTTTCATCAGAGCTAATAGATGGCTTTTACATAGTTTCTAAGTTATTCGCTAAGAAGCAGCACTGCGAGCCCAAGTGTGTTGCCATTCGAATAGTTTGATGCAGTCTTCACTATGAAAACAGCGAGAAGTGTAAAATTATGAAGACTGCATCAAGTCAAGTGTACTTGACTATTCAGATACAGCCATGGTTTCCTAGTGGTATCCCACCATTAAAAATACTATCTTCCTCAGGTTAGGACTAGAGTAAATTCTAAGATTTACCAGTCTTCCAATGTTAGACATGTAACATCTCCATAAAATAATTCTATGAAAAAAAAAAATTGATCTGCATAGAAGCAAATAATTGTGAGAAGGGCCATTTATGGGATTTTCTATAAGGCTGGGGAAAGTTTAAATAAAAGCAAATAGAAAATCTCTTAACAATACTGTAATTATTCTTCATTACAGGTTTGCAGGATGAAATATTTATTTTCTTAGCTTACTTTTGATTAACTAGTTTAATCACAACCTGAAATGTTGCACAAATCTCCAATAAATGGATTACATGACAGAAGGGTTGATTTGTCTAATGAAACTCTTCTCTCTACACCAGTCCCTCAAGCAACTTCCACTGCATTGAGGCAGCCACAATTTGAGTGAGTAGTATTTAATAACAGTCTTAACAGCTTCTTAAAATCATTTATTTCTCCACAGCGAGAAGTCCTAATTTAAAATGTGTTAAAGTAGCCCCATGGCTTATTTGGTGCTGACTGACAACTGACAGCTTTAAAAAGTTACCAGACCAAATTACGTATCTCTACGCCAAACCAGATGATCTGCAAAAAGATGTGTTTAGCAGCTGACTTCTGACAGTCAAAATTTAGGAGTATACCAAAATTTTGACTGTCAGAAGTCAGCTGTGAGCTGTCAGTCAGCACCAAAGAAGTCATGGGGCTACTGTAGATAGCCTACACAGACAAAATTGATTTTACAAGTATTTGCCTAAATTAAAATTACATTTAGCCTAAATATATAGACACTATTTTTAGTACTAGGTAGCCGGCCATCTTTTCTCTATTTTTAGTGCATCAATTAGTGACAAATTATTTAAAAAGATATTTATTGTAGGCAAGAAACCTAAGCCTACTGCCGTATTAAAGATTTAATGGAAACATTCAATATACCTATCACCACTATAAATGTAGATAGACCTACTTTAAAGAAAATTGAGACACCCAGTTGGCTGTCAACCTTATTGTGCTCGCAACCCTCTTTTACCAAAAGTAATGTGGCAACACTATTATCTAAATAAAAATAAGTTTATAGGATATATTTGGTCAAGGCTATATAATTATCATCCAGGATTTAATATTTTAGTTTGTTTATTAAACTCTATCAAGCAAAGAATAACAATTTAAAATTTATTGACCAAACAGTAGGGTAGGCCTACACTAAATAATTGGCTGGTTTTGTTTTGCACCAATCTCATCTTTCTTACCGTCAAATATAAAGTGTTTTAGTTTCTAACACATCGTTTTAAATTCACTAATAATTATCAGGCAATATTAAAGAAATTTGTGTGTGGCACATTTCACTTTTGTTGTGTAAGGTACCACAGCTTTCATCTTGAAGAATCAAATGAAGCGATCAGCTTAGAAAATGTTGAATCTGACTTGAACCAAGTATCTGAGGGTCTTCGCTCACTGTCTAGTCATATTAATGAAGTAATGAGACGCAATTCAGAACCGAGTAGATCTGACGTGGACAGTCAAAGATCCTCTTTGGGCATTCTACCTTTGGATACGCTGGAAGGTCTGTATTATTATAAATAAAATTATATTAAATTAGGTGAAGTTGTATTAAGATATTGCTATGTATACTAGTTTAGAAGAATAATAGAAAGCTTGTTTAAAATAGTTCTATTGATATTTTTTTTCACTAAAAATATTGGTTCGTAATTGAATACCAACGATGGCCAAAAATAACAAAGTTATTTATGATTGGTGCTCAACCACACATCAATAAAATAAAATAGAAAAGCTATATAATTTACATCTCGCTAAGATATATATTGATTACATAGTTTTTAATTGGTGGTTTACCTTAGAAATAAAATTAGACTAGGCCTATATAAAATAGCAATGCTCCCTCCCCTCCATTACTGTATCCAGCCTGGCCTGGGTCAGTTAATAAATGTAGTTTTAAACTATGTTATACAAGCAATTTTGTAGCTCAATATAATTTTAACTCCATTATGTTTTTTAACTGTGAAAACAACATTTTAACGTATAGGGGCCTAGGCCTAAACATGATTTTGTTTCTAATTTTCATGTTATATTCTTATTTATACACATAGGCTTGTCAGATGATCTAGTTGAACTACCAAAGGATGTGTTGATGGCTGTCCAATCCCCATTTTATTGCCCAGGAATTAATACTAAAGATACAATCAACAATCCTTCAGATAATTATAACCTTTCGATGGACTTGCAGCACAGGCTACAAAGTGCTTTAGCACTTCGCTCGATAGAGCGCTCAAAAAAAGGTATGTTAAATATTTAAGGCATAGTATAATCAGAGATGGCAAAAAGTACATATTTTCTGTAAATCTTACAGATATTGAAAATAGATTATAGAACCCAACGAACCTTTGTTGACAATAGATTTTTATAATTGTGTAAAATTGACATAGTTTTAAAATGTAATGGTACATAATAATGCTGAACTTATCATTCATGTTGAGTCATGTGTCGTACTTTATTATTGGTCATTTGAGGCAAAAACATAACTCTCATTGATTTAAATGTGATATCACTATTTAAAGTTATATTATCATCTTAAACTGTTCTCAGCCTGTGACTGGGTCAGTTAAGTAAAATGCCTCCATCTTCCTCTATCCTTCCACCATTCTTCCTCCTTTAACCCTTTTGCACTCAGCGCATTTTCACTAGACTGAGCCAAAACACTCAGGCTAATTTTCACACATTTACCACTAAACATTTTAAATTTTCTCATTAAAACATTTTTAGCTTATGTATATAAAAAAAATCACACTTATACTATAAACATTGAAAATTTATAAAAAAAAATCAAATAAATTATTAGACTACAGTTATTTTGTTAAAAAAAAATTTAAATTTTGAAAATTAAATTAGAATTTCTAATTAAGAGCCAAAAATAATTATTTCCTTGTCTTCCTTATTCATCAGTCATCCTGCAAGAAAGAAAATGTATTTCTGTAAAATTTGATACTAGTTTGGTGTTTGTAGCTTATTTTGATTCTGAACTACATAACATTTTGTAAAATCATGTAAAGGGGAGAGGAAGAGGTTGCTCAGGTGACAATCTCCCTGTAGTCTTCATCATCCATACCATTCTCATCACTGTTAGACAGGTTATGAACAGCTGGATTCCTAAGATCTGGCAAATTATCTTCATCACTAGTGATGTCAGAATCACTTTTATTCAGAAAGTTGCTGTCACTGTCAATAGTATCTAAATAGTCTAAAATGTCCCGAGTCATTTAGCCTAGAACATGGACCAGCCATTGCCTAGCTAAAGTATTTCAACTAAACAACACTTAAAAATAATAAACTTTGAATAAAACAACAAAAATATAATGAATAATATGTAAAAAGAAAACTAGTAAGAAAAATAATAGAAGTAAATATATTTATATAAATAAGAAATAAGGGAAAAACCATTAACTAGAACGGTCCCGGCACAGATTTATCTGATTGCCAAACCCTTCCTTCACCTCTGACAAGACATCTTGTGAATGTGAGGAATGCCAGGCCTCCACCGTGGCTCGGATTCCACGTTAAACTGTAGGTCCTCCATTTCATCTCACAATCACCCTACCATTACACATTAGCGTAAGCGCGTATAACCCGAACGGGTAGTAAGACGCGGTGCTAATAATAATAATATTAACTAGAAACGTATTCACACCATGATATAAATAATGACCATAACATATTTCAACTGTTTTAAAATA
>CABFOV010002033.1:0-24351 GCA_902141375.1 Timema poppense | reverse complement strand
GGGGAGGTTTGGGGGGGGGGGGGGTTAAATAGCTGGGTTGAGGGTTCAGGAATGGGATGGATTAAGTCACTGGGTATGGGGCTGTTTGAGAGGGGGCTACGTGTTTTCGTCCTCTGAGGAGTCTTGCTTGAGAATCTCCGCAAAGTCCTAGGTTAAATGCTCCCACTTGATGGTGGTGGAGGGGAATTGTCTAGGGTCTGAGAGGTGGCTGTGGGAATGGAGGAAGTATCGGGTGTGGGTAGGTTGAGGTAATGGGTGGAGGGGGGGAAAGGGTGTTGGATGACATTGTGTATCTGGCGTTTGTGGCTTTTTTGTTCTTCTTTCCTCCTCTCATTCCTATGCCCTTGGAGTGAGTCATGAGGAGTCTTGCGATGGAGTGTGAGAGGCAGCCGGCCAAAGGTGCTACCTCAGAGGTCGAAAAAAGGCTTCAAACTTTGGGAAGTATTTCTATTTTGCTTTAATGTATTATAACTATGAACATGGTGGTTACAGACAGAAAACCTGGAAAAGTCAGGGAATTAAAAAATATGTCTAAAATATCCCATTAATTTTGCAACTAAACACTAAAACAAATGTTAACAATAGGCCTAGCTAAATAAAATAACATTTTAATTTCTAAAATAACTGATAAAACTGTTTATGTTTAGTAGATACAAACTTTTTTCAATATGTGATCAATAATAAATTTTAAAAAAAGTTCATCACCCATCATTAAAACTGGAAAAAAGTAGTCAGGGAAAATTGTTTGGAAAACCTGGAAAAGTCAGGGAATTTTGTAAAATATGATTTGCAGCTACCGTGTATGAGTTTCCTATCTATCCTCCTCTTAAAATGTTAATTTTACATTCATGTAGACGACTCTCTACAAGATCCTAGCGAAGTACTACACAAATTACATGAAATAAACACATACTCTGATTATATCTTAAATTACCTGTTGACACAGCAGAAACAAAACACTACATAAACTATACAGAAAATTATATGTTAGGGTCTTCCTCCAGACAATCCTAAAATAAACAAGAATGTTGTAATTAGTTTAGTCCATACTCATGGCAACACTATCTAGCGCAGGATCTCTGAATTTGTGTTCGGTGGCTCATTCGGGAAGGATGTCCTTGATCGGTCACCAGCAGGTGACACGTAACAACCCTTCTCCTCAATCATGCCTCAAAGATATTTTACGTTCTGTACTTTTCTCAGCTATACTCCATCCAACCTTATAATTTGTATTAGGCCTAAGCCTCTTCCTTGTCATTACCATCACTTCACACTTTGCCATGCTAAATTTCATTCCACACTTTTATTTCCTCATTCCTTTCTTGCAGTTGTTCCTGTACTTCCTCTTCCTTTTCCCCCCATATCAGCAAACATTATGGCTTTCATTCGTTTTTAAAGGTCTATAAAATATTGAAATCTAGACAAAAACATAAATACAATATTTGTCGATACTAGCTATCCTCAAGGTCTTGACTGACTATAAAAATAACTGTTAGGTCAAGAGTTAAGATACTAGAAATCACTGATAACACATTTTTTCATGAAATGAGGGTTATGTTTTTGTCCTGACCCCCTCAGTTACACAATAAATGTGCACAACCAATTGGGTAGAATATTATTTAGGTCAAAGAAACTAAATAAGACATATACATTATATTTCTTATTTAGTTTCTTTGACTTTAACTCATTTATCACTAAATGAATTTTAATGTTATTTATGTATGTGACTTAGACTTACATTTTCAATATGTTATTTAACTGTTTTAGATATTGTTGAGGCATTTAGTGTAATTTTCTTAAAATTGTCTATTGATCTCAGATTTGCTACTTATATCATTGTTTAAATTAGGAGGGATAGCCAGCACACTTACCTTGGTGATACTGGAGTAGAAATTGTTTATATATAACACTAAAAAACATAAACACATTGTTAAGTACACCTTACAGTTCAACCAAGAAATCAGTCTACTCTCCTGACCTGATGAAGCTGTCTGTGACAGTGAAAGCTTGTACTTAAGAATGTGTTTATGTTTTTTAGTGTTATATCTAAACAATTTCTACTCCAGTATCACCAAGGTAAGTGTGCTGGCTATCCCTCCTAATTCAAACCATGATTTAGCCTAGTGCTCTCTACCACATAACCTCACCTTATATCATTGTTTATATCTTAACCTATTGTTCTTTTTGATTTTTGTTAGTTTAAATTTTTATTACATTTTTTTATTAATTTTCATTCACATTGAATTCTATTATTATGATTAAATATTGTTTCCTTACTAAATTTCATTATGTTTTTCAAAAATCAGCACATACAATGTAGGCCTGTGATCAAGATACGTATGATATCATATATAAGGTTTCTTAATACAACTTCAACCCAGGTAGTCCTACATTATAAACTTATGAAGTTATCTGTAGATAATAGGATATTACACTTTAACACAAATCTATTAAGATTAAAAGCATACAATTATGAAAACATTGTTTCTTTGTCATGCCTTGTGTGAGATATAATTTATTTTAATCTTTGCTTAGAGTGGGTGATAGTTTTGCATGTCCAAACGTTTAATAAAATAGTGGGGTTGAACTATTCCACACTCACATAAACGCAGTGATCTCTATACTATACTAGATGGACATAAACACACCCCTTGCAATGGACCAAATCGTGACACTAAAGTTTGTCATCTGCTTGCTAGGGGGGAGACAGATTTAACGGTTTATTTTAGTGTTTTTGTGCTAAAACGTGTGTCTGGTGAATACAAGTATTTTTAAATAGTGAAGTAATTAATGTAGAATACCCCACTTGAATGAAGACACATTTACATAAAAGGATACACTATTCTCTTTTAAAGCTAATATTGTACAAATAAGAATTAAATATTTAATATATTAAAATATGAAACTAACGTCCATGTTTACATTTTGCCAAGATTATAATATATTTAAAATATGTTATTAGCTTATATAATGGTTTCAGAACAATATTATATTTAAAGTTCAATAACTAAAATGGAAAAAGGTATCTTCAAGCTTAATTAAATTCGTTTGAATGGCAAACTTTGTGTAGTAGTTTTACATTCATATTATCATTTTGGTTATAGGTTTGTATGAAGTATTACCTACTATATTGCAATATTTTTAAAGATGGCTCTTAGCTTGTTTGACCTATTGCTTTAAGAAGCCACATTATATTTAATGTTCGATAACTATAATGCAAAGGGTTGCTTAAAACTGAATTTCATGTGTTTGAATAACTAACTTTGTGTAGTAATTTTACATTCAAACTATCATTTAGGTTATAGGGCTTGTAAGAAGTATTAGTATATATTATGAGGGTGATCCCAAAAGTAAGAATGGTTTAGGGAGTTTATAGTCGATCGTAATTAAATTCATGATGAGCAAAGTAGTGGGAGACCGTCAATTTCTGACAAGACTGTTGAGAAGATCGATGAAAGCCTGCGTGAAGACGGATAACTCTGGATGATCTTTGCATTTTGGTCCCTGAGGTGTCCCAAAGCACCATACACAGGATCATAACCAAAAAGTTGCAATATCAGAAGGTTTGCACTCAATGGGTTCCACGAATGCTGACAGATGATCTCAAGCTGCACCGTGTTAATTCTTTCCGCAAGTTTCTTCGCCGCTATGTGGACAATGGAGACTTTTTGGACTCTATTGTCACAGGAGATGAAACCTGGGCATTTCACTTATTATTATTATTATTATTATTATTATTATTATTAGCACCGCGTCTTACTACCCGTTCAGGTTGTACGCACTTACACTAATGTGTAATGGTAGGGTGATTGTGAGATGAAATGAAGGACCTACAGTTTAACGTGGAATCCGAACCACGGTGAAGGCCTGGCATTCCCCACATTCACAAGATGTCTTGTCAGAGGTGAAGGAGGGGTTTGGTAATCAGATAAATCTGTGCCAGGACCGAGGATTGAACCCCGGCCGCCAGCACAGAAGTCTGACACCTTACTCCTAGACCGCCAGGTCACCAGGGCATTTCACTTCACCCCAGAGATAAAACAACAATCGCGGGAGTGGCGGCATTCCTCTTCTAAGCCGAAAAAATTCAAACAAACACAGTCTGCCGGTAAAGTCATGACAACCGTCTTTTAGGATTGAAAGGGAGTATTGTTGGTTGACTTTATGCCTGCTGAGACCACAATAAACGCTTATCGATATTTTGAAACTCTGAAAAATCTCAGAGGGGCAATTCAGAACAGAGAAGAGGAATGTTGATCAAGGGCATAAGCATTCTACATGACAACGCTTGCCCACACGTTGCCCCTCAAACGTTCGAGCTTCTGCAAAAGTTTGGATGGGACATAATCAGTCCGGAATTGGAACCCAGCGACTATCACCTGTTCCCTAAGTTGAAAGAACATTTGGCAGGACAGCGATTCAGCTCCGACAATGAGGTGAAAGAAGAGGTTCAACGATTCCTCAAGGACATAGCGGCGAGCTGGTATGACATGGGAATACAAAAGCTGCCACAGCGTCTAAAATAATGCAACGACCGAAATGGGGATTATGAAGAAAAATAGGTAATTGTTCAAACTTTAAATAAATGTAAAGATTATGGCAAATATATTTTTTTTTAATTAATAAAAACTAAGAGACCTTACTTTTGGGATCCCCCTCATACAATCAATTTAAAGTTGGTTCTTAGCTTGTATATTTCTTTAAGAAACCATATTATATTTAATGTTCGAAAACTATAATGAAATAAGGTCACTAAAAACCTGATTACTTTTGTTCAAGTGAAAAACTTTATGTAGAAATCTTAACGTTCAATCAATCATTTAGGATATATGCTTATAGGAAGTATTACTATTTTAGCCTAAATCGACTTATTTAAAGAAACAAGTCATGAGTGTTGAACTTAGTTAGGCTCTTCAAACCCTTTATTAGCAGATTTATTCCGTTCACCTAATCATACATTTATATATCTATTATATTCGTAAAATTAGCGAACAATGTTGAAATGCAACATTGCCTTGTATGTTTGTAAGAGAGAAAGAGATACACGGAAGTTTTCTTCTCTCTAACACAATTGTGTGCAGACGACAGCTCAAAAATTTTAGCCGGAGGTGTCCCATCCAGTTATATTATAGAGATCAATGCATAAACGTTTATTTTAGGTAATTTAGGGTAATATGCAGGCTTGCAACCAAATAAATATGTTAATAAATTAGACAGTTGAAACATCTATAGTTACATGAATTTTAACATGGATATTAAAGAATGCGCTGCTTTAGCTAAATGAATATCACAAACCATAATATGCATCAAATACTTTTTTAAGGACCAAAAATGACTTTTACAAACAGCATGCTATTTTATATCAACATGTATATAAAATTTAGACTTTTTAAGGCCCAAAAATGATTATTACAAATCATGCACATTAAAGAATCCTAGTTTTTATCAACATTTATATAAAATTTGACCAAACATGGGGAAAAATCTTGCATTACATACATTTTTAAGGCGCTCCAGGTCCCAAACCAAAATTAAAGTTTCTGCTGCTGCTATCCATCAGACATGAACCACTGCATTTAAATGGATACAATTCAGGATTTTGTGGATATAATGCAAATATTTCTAGTGGATACAAATTCAACTTTTTATTTGTGGTGCTTGTTTAAGAAAAGGTCTGAATGGATACAATTCAGGATTTTGTGGATATTATGAGAATGGATACAATCAAACTTTTTTATTTGTGGTTTTTGTTTAAGAAATGTCTGAATGGATACCCTTCAGAATGAATACAATTCAGTTATCTCGAATATCATGCTTTCATAATTTTTGTATCAAATATCATATGGTAAAAATGCTTCATGTCCAATTAATAGAACATTTTAAAGTGAAAACATTTTGGATCCAAATAAAATATTTATAGTGAAAATAAAATGTTTAAATCAAAATCAAATTTGAATCCAATATTTAATTAAATTATATTTGATTTATTGAGTCACATTTGGAAAGGAAATTTAAGGTGATAAATAACCATATTTAAACAATTATTAATAGATTACATTCTCAACATTTTGGGGTCAAGTAAAATGTAAACACCATATAACTTCATTGAAATATTGATGACTTTCTTTATTATATTTTAATATAAAATTTAGATTAGTTTTTATAAAACGTTAAATTGTTTACAAATTTTGACTTTGAAATTTGAATTAGATTACACTATATACAAATCTGGTATCAATTTCATTTTTTAATTTAAATTTTATAATAATAAAATTTCAAATTTTGCACTTTTGCATGGGATCGACATTTTTACACACAACATTGTAATAAACATTTGGTACAGAATAATGAAATTATATTTTAATAGACATTCACTCTACATCTTGGAAAGCAGAAGGAAGACTTAGATCAGTTTAGTTAAAACTATTAACATATGTATAGTCACGTTATAGATAAAAACCTCGTTAGAACAAATGTGGAGCTTCTTGAATAAATAAGTAGCAGCTCTGGTCTAGTAAACTGAGATGGTCAGAGAGTTTGATATGCTGACCACACTGCACCCTCTCTCTGTAAATGTTGGTATTATCATCACTAACAGCGGTGTACACTTATTCAGTTAAGCTAGCTTGCGGGCGTACTCCATGGAGGGTTTGTATAGAGAGAGATACATAGTGTTCTCATTTTTAATTTCATCCATTGTTTTTATTTAGACTCATTGCTAAGAGAGAATGATCATCCGGAATCCCAGCAGAGTGACACCACCACTCATTCTCTTATCAATGTTCCCTCTTACTTGCTGCGCCCAGGGCAAGCCCCCTCATGGATGTGTGTTACACAGGACGAAGAGGCCCAAGAGCAAACTGGTGTTCCAAGTGACACTAGTAGTTTCAGTTTTAGTAGTCTTGCAGAAAAAATACAAAGTGACTGGGCCAATACTGTATCACCTGATGGAAATAACTTGGCAAGTTAATTTTAATTATTATTATTATCATTATCTGACACCTTAGCTCACTAATTAGCATGTTTACCTATTGAGCTAAAGGTCCCGGGTTCGATTCCTGGCATGGCCAATTTTTTTTAATCATTTATGAACTATGTGCTTACCCTTTCACATGGATAATTTAACAGCCGGGGCCTGGATGTTATGCCTGTGCTAGTCTTAACTTAGATTATAAGTCATTAAGCTACGACAGGTCTAGCAAGCCGATAATGGAAAATATATGGCTTGAATAGAAACCTGACATAAGCCACAGACTGAAAACAATAATGGATGTAAAATAATAATAATAATATATATATATATATATATATATATATATATATACACATCATTATATTTATTATTATTATTATTAGACAGTGGTTAAACAAAACTTTTTGAAAATATTTGTTATAGTGATAGTGTTGTCATAAAGTATGTCTATCCAATATTCAATAAAATTGTCGTCGGAATGTGTGCTTAGGATTACTAAGGATGTTTTTTAATCCATGCACATGAGTAATGAGATTGAGTATTAAATATATTAAACTGCTGACCTTACCATTGTAGTAAAGGGTTGTCGTTTAATGCCCCACATGTCTAATCAAATTGAAGTGTTATTCTTGGGACTTCCTTGGATCTTACACTGTTACTTTATAAAATCTCGGTTTCTTGTGTTTGTTTTTTTTTGTTTGCTTTGGAATTAGTAATTGTGACGTATAGTCAGTTTTACATCATTTGCACATTATGTCTATTTTAAAATGTAAACACAGTTCTATTGATATTTAATTCATTTGAATAGAATAGTATTCGATTCAGAAATTATCTAAAATATTTTTTTATATGGCTGCTTAAATTTGGAATTTGGATTTTAACGTGTCGTGGACCTTACTTACACCGAGGTTGCAGGCGGAGTTAGTAGTGTGTAGAAGAGAGAGAGAGGAAGACCCTTTTTTCTTGTATAGAGTTGGAGAGGAGGGTTTCTGGAAGCTTCCTATTTCTTTAGATTTCGTCATTATTTCGCAAGCTCTGACATGACAAAGAAACAAAACTATCTGTGAATGGCTTGTTTTTCACAACTACTCAAAAGAGGGGCGAAGAGTGGTGTTAAGCTTGCGACAGAGAGTCGTCAACAAAATAAACAAAAATGTCCACCCAGGTTTGTTGGAAGGTTTCAACCCATATGGATTAATTAAGTTTAATTTTTAAATGTATTACAGGTGGGAACCTTGTGATTGGAAATATTATGAAAGTGAAAATCTATATCATTGCAGTAGCCTAGATATAAGATTTAAAATGAACTAGTTTTGTCATGGTCTAAGGTGCTACTCTCTAAACAGACTAGACTGCCGAAGATGGGAAGATCGATGTTCAATCATGGTCAAATGCATTGAGTTTTTTTTCTCTATTTTTTTCCTGCTCTCCTTCCATGTAAATGTGGTGCCCTTATTCTAAGTTATACACATTACTACATAAACATATAACCTGAATGGGTAGTAAGAAGCAATGCTAAAAATATTTGTTTTTAATGTTAATGGATATAAAAATTATAGTTGGGTCAAATCCATTATTTTACAAATATGAATTTCCAATTTACCTTTGAATACAAACCTTGGAAAAAATTATGAACGTAAGAGCAAATATAAATTTAATAGAATAATAGGAAATACAAATGGTAACTAAGTGTTAACATCCTTTCTTACAATCCATTCATTATAACTTTCATACATTCGGTTAAGTGTTAAATTACTTGTATGGGGCCTGGTTGTTAAGTTTATCCTATATTATAGTTTTTATATATAGTTCTAAACCATCATTAAGCAGCAGTATTAGAGCTCTAGGACAAATTTAGTTTGAAAAATTTAAAAGAAAATATATTTTTTAAGGATTCAGGTCTTGACTCTGAAACTTTTGTAATCTTTGAATCTTGAATATCTTCAAGGGTTCGAGGGATTCAAGTGTTCATCCCAAATAAAGGTGTATCAAAATATGCAAATATTTGTTTGAAGGGAAGGTAAAGGTTAGAATCCTGGTCAGGTGTACTGAGGTTGTTTTTCCAAAATTGTTTTCCACTCTCCCTCCACACAAATACTGGTACACCCTTTGTCTAAATTTAACCTTCCTCATCCTTAATTCATTATAATAAGTAGGCTATAAATGTGTATAACCTGTACAGTTAGTAAGATGCAGTTCTAAAAAATAATGTATTTTCTTCCAGGCTAATTTAACTAAATCTGATAAAGCTTCCGATCAAAGTACTGCTACAAAAGACACCAACAATTTGTCTAACAACACTTTCAGGTGAGTGGTTTGTAGACATTGTTGTGTTTGAGTTGGCTTCCTTGTGATTTATTCAGAAAGATAGTTCGCATTTTCAATGACATAAAAATTAAAAACTGTATTTCAGACCAAGGTAACCTTGTAAAATGTGCTATTTGTTGGAATTTAATGTTAAATTCATCATTTTATATTAAATTTAAGACGTTTTTAAAATACTTTTTAATAAACAATATGCTCAATTTTTCATACCTTTAGATTTAGTTTTGCTTTAGAGTTATCCTGGATGTTTCACTTATCTATTCAATAATAATTGCTTGCATTGTTTTTCAGTAATCTTTCTGTCAACATAGAAAGCATAAAGGGTCTCGAAGAACAGTTTGAGGAAGGTGAATTCTTATCTCAAGGTGTGTGTTGTATTTAGTGCTAAATGTGATAATGTCATTTGTATCCTTCATTACTTAACCACCTAATTTTATTAGGAAGCCTACTTTCGCCCACCAACATAGATTGAAAGTCACTAAAATTTGTCACTTCTTGAAATGTCTTATTTTATTTACTCTTTATAAAATTTGTCTAGAAACTTATAAGATTTCAATAATACTTCATGTATACTACTTACTGTGCTGTAGGAACCCATATCCACGTGTAATATGTTCCTATATCTTCCGCGGTTATGTGTAACCGAACTGAGTCGAACTATTATATAATGTGATATTCATGTAACATACATAATGACGGTAAAGTTTAATTGATAAATTATTCATAAAAATACATTACCACATTAAATAAAGTAATAATAATGTGTACTCACTATTCTTCAGTCTTGTTGCAACGATCAATGACTATGATGATGACAGTGACATGATAGCACAATGCCCAAGATAAGGAGATGAAGTGGTATGATGGTGTTGGCATTGTGACACTGGGCTTAACTATTGACTTTCTAACAAAATGGCATAGGGGTTATCAGGATGCTATTTGAAATGTGGAAAAGGAACACGAAAACAGTCATGGCTTGATGGCATTAGATACAGATGAATTTAATCAATTAATTAAAAATAAAATAAATACAAATGGCAGCAGTAAACTGCGGATACTGAATCAGTGAATACAGGGGCCCTACTATATAATTCTTCTACATCATAAATAAAATGATAGGCAAATAAAAATACAAGGAAAAGTAAACCAAGTTTATTTGTGCCAACATCTTAGGCCTTCCTCTAGTTTTACACTAG
This sequence comes from Timema poppense, assembly GCA_902141375.1. Classification (NCBI taxonomy): domain Eukaryota; kingdom Metazoa; phylum Arthropoda; class Insecta; order Phasmatodea; family Timematidae; genus Timema; species Timema poppense. The sequence continues at coordinate 13,857 of CABFOV010002033.1, read as the reverse complement.
CTTAGACATTTATGGTTATAGAGAACGACACATTACTCACCATTTCTTCATTTATTTTGTTTTTAGGAAGTGTACTTTTGTATATATATAAAAAAGAATGTATTAAACTACAGGAAGTTCAAAAAAAAGCTTAGCTATTGCACTAGGTGCATCTCCTAGATTATTTGAATTCTTGTGGTGAGCTGGGGTAATATTCTAAAGAACAGAATATTTTTGATACAACTCAATTAGTTCCATTCCATGACCACAAAACTATGTAAACCAAAAAGTTAAACTAATTTGAAAACCAAACTTGGGCATTGCTAAGACTGAAACCTGACTCGACTGTGCATTTGCAGTCCCTCCTAAGTCAGCCAATATGTTGTGTTGGCTATTTATTATTTACAACAATTGAGCCAACACAAAACAACATTCTGGCACTGACCGAGCCTCCCAATTCCAACATGTTGGCCATCATGTTGTATATGTGTTTTAAAATTAAAATCAAATTGTAATATTTTTTGGCTACCATTGTGGCAATGTGAGTTTCCAGTTTTCAAATTACTGACATCCTATGAGAATCGTACTTTACACTACCTAATCAAAGGATATTTATGGTGTCTGAGATAAAAATAAAAAAAAGCATTTGCATGGGGAAATAGTGGGAAACCGTTGATTAAAACCCATTCTCGTTGTACACAATCTCTGTTTAGCTATGAGTACAATATCTAAATTGGATAAGGGGGGAGGACAAGTGAGCTAAATGTTTAGGTTCGAATACTGGCTGGGTGTGCTGAGGAGTTTTTCCTAAAAGAATTTCCCACTCTTCCTTCATGCGAATATAGGTAGATTTCTTGATTAAATAATTTCTACCTTCCTCATCCCTTTTCCCATTAGCATGATTAAATGTGCCTAGCAAAAACAAAAAGTAGTACTTCACTAACCTTGCCAACTTTTATTGTTAGAAAATAACAATTTCTTCAGATGAATATTATTTCAGGTTTTAATTTAAGCAGGTAGATCTAGACAAAATTTGAAGGGCTCCAAGGTTGCAAATATAGACAATAGAAGAAAATACTATTTTATATCCTTACTGTACCACTATTAATTCTGTCCAAAAAAACTACCAATGTTTGTAGAGGCTCTCGTTTACTATCTTTGACAAAAATAAGTTAAATATCTAGTAAGGCGTGGCTGATCAGCTATGTTGATTATTAGGCTGATAATGATAATCTATTTTCAAAATTGCTGGTTATTTGGTTTGATTTTAATATTACAGGGGTAATACACTGTATCAGCACTCATAAAGATCACTTCTTCACTTGTGTAGTTTTTATTTCCTTCGCGATTGTAGTCTTTCTTTATTCAAATTTCAATGGAAACTTTAAATTTAGTCAAATTCGATTTTTAAAGGTAAATAAATGTATACTTGGGCACTATTTTTCTATTAGGTAAATAAATTTTGGATTGGAATTTTATTTTGAAAAATGTGTAAATGTTATTTCAATTAATCAGGGTGAACATATTGACTTGAAGATAAAAACAAAACTAATATTTTGTTCATTACATTTATTAAGATTAAAATAAACTGTGGGGTTTGTGTATTAACTTGAACCCAGGACTAAGCATTATTCCAAGTTTTTAGACAAGATAATAGGACTTTTAACATTTAATTTGTAGTAATTATTAATAGAAGAAATCTTAAGAGATAAGGAGGTATAAGTTTTGTAGACTTCCTGCTACAAATCCAAAAAGCTCAAGCACAAACTATTAATATATTTAATTATTCACAGTGAAATTAATTATAGAAGGATAACATAAAATAACACCGAGCTAATTATACGCTAAGGTTCTGTTTTATCCTAATTTTTATCTTTAAGTGTAACAAAATAAATTTAAATATTGAAATAAAGATAATAAGTCTTGTATCTTTGGTCAAGTTTTGAAACCCATGATGTATTTTCCTTCGTTTGATGAACTTCTTCCTCATAGGTCAATTCTTTGTTGTAAACAAGTTGTTTACCTTTAAATAATTGACTTTCTTATCACCAACTGTTTCCAGCCTGTGAATGGGTCATTTTAGTAAAATGCCTTCATCTTATTCCTTTTCTTGCTTCCATCTTTCTCCTCTCACACACTTTAGTTTATCTGGTCCTCCTATCTCTTTCTTGATCCTCCTTGCGGTTTTTTTCCCTACAAACATAATCTCCATCATTCTCTCCGTTTTCTATCCTCATTACATGACCATACAGTCTCAACCTCGCTTCCTCTACTATCACATGTGCATCCTGTACCTTCACTCTTTCCTAGATAACTTCATTCTTAATCTTGTTTCTACTTGTTACAGCTAACATGCTCCTCACAAACTTCGTTCCCATGGCCTCCACTTTCCTAGTCTCTCTTACATTCATTGGCCTACAGGAAATGTTATGCAAATGAAGGGATTATAATACATCTTCGTACGAGTACTCTTAATTTTTACATTCAGTTTGGTTAAAATATATTTTTAAATACACTTTAAAAACTCTCAATATACATTAGTACAATATTATACGGTTTGTAAAACAAACAATTATGCATAGTTTTTTTTACAACAAAAAGAAATCGAGAAATATTGAAAATTGCTTGCTTTCAGGGAAAAAGTGTTTCTAAAATAGTTGTATATAGTTAAATTACCTTTCAAATCAATATAAGAAAGTAACCTAACTTTTTGAAGAAAGTCGTGTTACACTAATTTATCGTTCTGCTGCACATTTTCTTGTTAAAGAAGAGGGACAAGCACTCCTTCAGAAAGATGAAGAAGAATTTCAGAAGAATTCCTCCTTTTCATCTGTCGAGATGTTGGACTTCTCTGCAATAAAAAATGACAGTCATATCACTGTGGGGTGAGTGAGACCTATGTTATAAGGGAAACAAAGTTTTAGTCATAAGAGGTATTTTGGATTTGATTTTTCACTTGTAGTAAAGGAAGAAATTAGAAAACCAAACAATAGTACAGTAGGATCTCTCTAATTCATCGCTTGGAGTGTGGTCGGAACGCAAAGTAGGTCGAATTATTGGAAGAAAACTAAATATCTACAGTACTGTATGTATTATATACATAGATTAATAAGACGGTCTTAAATAAAATAAAACAAAACTTGTACAGAAAAACATGGGTAGGCGATTTGTAATCTTCATCATCATCAGGGCCTTTATTTACGGTTTCTTCATGAACTTGCGAAACGATGGCAACAATCTCATTGTCATTTAGTTCATTTTTTTCCCAATCTTCATCACATTTAGTAAGCAGGGTGTCTACCATCAGGTAAAACGGGAATTAGCCGTGAATTTGAAGTGATCTGGAAAAAACCGGAATAAGTCGGGAATTTGGTAAATTATAATAAAAATCTGGGAAAATATGGTTTTACTCAAAATATGAAATATAATAATCACTAAAACAGTAAAATTAATGTTATTCAAACTGTAGTTTTTTTGTTTGTAGGTGTGTAATATATTTTAAAATTCCTAGTAACCAATGTTAATACAAATTTTAAAACTTATTATTATTATTCATAAAAAAGATTAATAGAAAAATTAGGGGGAAGGTTGGGTAATTAGAAGGATGTGACATACTTTTTAGTCGGGAATTTTAGGAAATGGTCAGGGGAAAAAGTCAGGAATTTCATTGGTCAAGTTGAGTAGTAGACACCATGAGTAAGCCACTCATCAATTTAATATATTTGGATACCATGTAAGGTTTGTAAGTCGTTGACAATTTCTGGCATGTCTGTGTTTTGCGCATTCCCAGTTTGTTCACTTTCGATTATCACTTCCGGCCAAAGTTTACGCCAACGTTTTTGCAGTGTTGTCAGGTTTCATTTCATTCCATGACTCAGCTATTGATTAAATAATTTGCATCTTTGATGCTTACGGATTTCATGGCTTCAAAAAGGCTACAGCCCTCTCCTGTTTTTTTTGTGTTTTTTTTTCCCCTTCTTCTAAAATTGAGCTGATGTATTTTCGGCAATAACGCCTTTTCAGCCACTCAATCACACCTTGATCCATCATTTGTATCAGAGAAGTTAAATTTGTTAGAATAAAGGCAACTCTTATTTCGTCTTTAACTAATTATTCTTTAGAGGGGTGCGATAGAGCGTTATCCAACAACAGAGCACAAACAGGAAGTTTTTGGGTCTTAAGTTTTTTCAACAGTAGGCACATTCGTCAAAAAACTATGACTAAAAAAGATTACAATCCATCCAAGCTGATATTTGGTTGCAGTAATAAACTGGTAGCGATAATAAATTAATATTCTTGAACGCCCTTGGCTTTTTAGACTTACCAATGACAAAAAGCCGAAGCTTATATGTACCGCTAGCATCGCTGCAAGTAACAACGGTTAGCCTGTCTTTAGCAACTCTTGATTCCATCACAGTCTCCTTTTATGCAGCAAGTGTTTTGGTCAGTAACATTTTAAAATTTAGGCCAGTTTCATCAATATTATAGACTTGGTCAGGCACCAATTCATTTTCTTCAACAATTTGTATAAACTTCAAAGAAAACTTTTGATGCCTCGTCATCAGCTGATAGTTTTTCACCTAATATTGCGCAATATCTAACACCATGACAGGTTTTCCACCGTTCTAACCAACCTTCATTAGCTGTGAACTCACCTTCAACTTCCAATTTTTTGTGCAGAACTAATATATTTTCTTTGATAATAGACCCAGATAGCGGAGTTCCTTTCTTGGTAAAACCATATCCATAACGCGTTGTCTAGCAGTTCCACTTTTGGCTTTTTTAGTGTTTTGCGACTTTTTAGTGCTTTCTCAGGTGACCTGGCGGTCTAGGGGTAAGGTGTCAGACTTCTATGCTGGCGGCCGGGGTTCAATCCTCGGTCCCGGCAAAGATTTATCTGATTACCAAACCCTTCCTTCACCTCTGACAAGACATCTTGTGAATGTGAGGAATGCCAGGCCTCCACCGTGGTTCGGATTCCACGTTAAACTGTAGGTCCTTCATTTCATCTCAAAATCACCCTACCATTACACATTAGTGTAAGTGTGTATAACCCGAACGGGTAGTAAGACGCGGTGCTAATAATAATTTAGTGCTTTCTCGCCATCCACCATCACCATAAAAGATTCAATATCTTTTATATTTTTCCTCCAGTCCTTTATTGTAGGAACTCTTACATTGAGTTCCTTAGCAATTTTTTGGAGCGATTCCCCCTTGTCCAATCGCTGTAGCACTTTTAATTTTTCATTTAAAGTAACAGTAACTTGTTTACATTTTACTCCTGACATACTGTATGTAATGCAAAAACTACCCACACAAATCACAATCCACACACAAGTAATTACCACGCACTAAACGCTAGATGCCGGCTCACGGAGACAGCAAAATAACAGATTACTAAACAATGGTGCGTCAACATTGTCCGACCAGTCATCAACAAGCCGGTGCATTCGTGCTCTTGAGCTGCGGTCGGACCAACCAGAGCGTTGGACTATCCGAGGGGGGACTAGAGAGGTTCTACTATATGCTATATTTTAACTAGAGTTGGGTTGAATCCACTATTTCTTTAATTTGAATCCTAGCAAATGGTTAGAACATTTAATGATTATCAGATTACCTGAATCTATTTAAAACACTCGNTTTCATTAATTTCTCATCCTTTTTCCAAATAATTCTTAAATATGTGTTTCTCTTGCACAATAAAACATGCTTCCAATGACAATTACCACTCTTCATTTTTAAATTTTCTTTAAAACAAAATTAAATGCCTTCATAATTATATTTATAATATCTATTAGGTGTCTGGAAAAATGAAAATTTCCTCTGGAAAACCTGGAAAACACAGGGAATTTGGTAATAAGAAAATAGTGGCAACCCTGATCATGGTGATGGACTTTGTATTGTGTGTATTGTGTGTATTGTGTTCCTATTTCTGTTATATAAAAAAGCCATTGTTTGTTTTATTTCGAGTGAGCGTGTGCGGTAACTGTTGAGTCCAAGTTTCCTGTAGAGGGGATGGGGTGAGGTTGTTAGGCATCTTAGCTTATCTACACCTAACAATTATTTGATTCTATTCATGTTTATCTCTTTTGTCCAACCAAATTATATTATGCTTTGTTTATGAGGTGAAAGATTCAACCATCAAATCCAGTAAAACACTGAATCCTAGAATACTTGTCAGGATTCAGTGGATTCAAAGATTCAAAGATTTGAGTGGCCCATCTCTAATCTTAACCTATCGGGTTGTGTGTACATAAAATACTAATTTCAGAGAAACAAAAAAAAACTACATATTTTAGAGATGTGACAGTTTCTTTTTTTCTTGATCCCAATTCTTAAATTTAAATCTCGATTTTTCAATTCTCGCTTACTGGTTCAATTCTTTTTCTTTACATCCAACTTCACATTAATAACATTTTATTTATTCAAATATAATTAAATGTGTAAATTAAATGTATCATTGAATTAAATTAATGTTGTTAAAAATAAATCTTAAAAGTGTAGATTATAAAAAAATATAAACCAAACCAACCATGCTTGATTTGTATAATATCACAACTTAAAAGTCATATTGAGGGAATTTACAATTTGCTGACCACTTAAAAGGTACTGCAGAAGAACTAATAATGACCAATGCAAAATTACCCATTTATGACCGTTTTGTTTAAATGCCAGAACTTTAATTCATTGGAATGTGAGAGCTAAGAATTAAAGTATCAAAACTCTTATATTAAGATTGCTTCTTGATTTTTTCAACAACATTGATAATTGAGGGTAATAAGGAATCGAGCTTAACATACTTTAAAAACTTTATAGAAGTATAATTTTAAGTAAACGTCTTCCATGCACAAATTGTTAAGGAAGAACTCACTAAAATAGGTAATAAACTTTCTAATTTATATCCACCTTGACCCTTTGGGACTTGACCTATCTATAACTGAACTAGGAATATCTAAGCTTAAGTTAAATGGTTATTTTACTTATTAAAAGTTTATTTTTTTATATCAGAATATAGAAATGTTGACCTAAATACATTTTTTCATGTAGATCATCATTTAATCAAGACAAGAAACGTCTTTCAGTTGGAGAGTTTTTTATGGCCAAAGCTCTCTCATTGGACAACCCAGATTTTCTTACAAAGGATCAGGAACAAGTAAGATCAAGTTGTCTTTGTCTAATTACATTTTCTATTTGCACATTTATTTACAAGTGTGATGTGTAATTTTTAAAGTAATTTGTGAAAATCATTACCAATCAAGAGTTCAAATATACATTTGAGCTAAATTTTAACTTAAATCTATTTTCCTTTTATTATATCAAAATAATTATTCTTAATTTAAAGTATGTTGTGAAAGTATTGCATCTTTATATCTAGACATTAACAATGAAAATAAATACTTACAAAAACTTTAAACTGTATTCAAATGTGCTAAGTATGTTTAAGTAGCTGGACTTATTCAACTATGATTTTAAGAGTGTGAATTTATTTGTTGCAGAAATTTGTTGCTCAAAAAACTCAAATACCTGTTATTGATTTAAACGATAGCGCAGACAATTCTGGTAAGTCACATACCTCTACTTTCCTGCTAAATGATTGAATTTAACCCTTTGAGTGCCAAGATAAATGACAAAAAAAATTGCTGTAAAGTTCAAGATTTTGTTTAAATTTTAATAACATATTAGTCTTTGAACTTCTTCCACTCAAATTTTTACATAACTAGTTAACATACTTGCCAATATGATTATATAATTATACGTATCCTTATTTAATTTTTATATATAATAAAAAATTACCGTTTTGTATAACATTAATTTTTAAGCTTTAAAAATATAAATAAATAGAATAAGTTACTGAAAATAACATAAAAAATTGAGTAAATAAAGTGTATATAAAACTAACTTTAGATTTTATGCTAAAATTGGGCTATGCATAGTAGCTGTTTCACTGACCATCAACTTTAGCAGGGTTAAAGCAAAATAAAGTCTAAAATAAATAATTGCCTCAGAAGGGGAGGGGGGAGACTTTAAACCTGGTACTTCTGAATTTATATAAAGAGGTTGGGGTTGATTATCCTGATCTTCAAGATTTATTTCATCCCTATAGGAATCACTCGTAATCACACTCGCCTTATCAATGTCAGCAGTCACTCCTACTTGTTCCGATCTTTCACTTTCACTAGAATATAATTCCTGTTCAGTTTCATTATTTATAAATTCAGAATCACAAACAAATTAATCACTCTCACTTGAGCTATCAATAAATATTGAAAGTATTTCTGTGTCTTGAATCACAGCTTTCCTCTTAGTAGCGATGTTTACAAACAAGGCCAAAGATAAAACTCATAAATTTAGAAAATAATTTTCATGTTCAATATATCGAAACTTAAATGCAAAGACAAATAAAAGTATCTTGAACATACAAGAATGCAGTGGGAAACAAATCTACCCTTTCTGTTGACTTAATACTGAACTAAGAGCTTGAAAACATGGGATCACTGTGAGTGACGCTGGCAATTTTAGTAGATATTTCGTGCATCACTCTGAGCGACGTTGGCACTCAAAGGGTTAATTATTTGTGTTAAAGAAGCTATTAAGTGTTGCATAGCTTGTACTCACTAAAAGGTGCATATCTACTCCCCAGGGTGCACATTTTCTATTTACTCAGTTTCTCTAGTAATTAAACAAGGAGCTAACTGTTGGGAATAACAGCTATGACAACACTATAAAATCATCATTCACACTTTTGTTTTACTAATCTATGTTAAAATTTGACTTCCAAATTCAAAGTCACTGTATTTAAAATGTAAGATAAAAATATCTAAACATTTTTCTTAGTAAATTAAATTATAATTGCCTTGTTTCTATGTGTTTTTCAAACAAAATATTTTTCATGACTAAGTACTTATCTATATTAATAGTTTAAAGCTTTCATTTACACTAATACAACTTTTATAGAAACTTTGACACCTATTTTAAAAATATACCTACATTTATATTTAAGTGATACCTTGTTGGATCTGGACACAGTTTCTTTATTTTAAATTTAAAAAGAATGGAAAGATTATGAAGACACACACACATTAATAAGTAGATGAATGATATTAAATGGACATTGGTGTATAATTAAAAATGTATCTATTATTTAAAGTCCCTGTGTATGTAACACGCTGGCTTGTGTACTGTGGGATGTTGCACAATCAGCCTTTCAGATGTCTTTCGCCATCTAGTGTTACCTTCTTTTCTCTTTACATTGATTTTTTCCAGAGTTTGTTTTATTTGATATTTGGTTTTATAATAATCTATGCCGTTTTATGAATGTAAAATGCAACAATACCAGATAAGAAATAGTTTTGTTGCCACTCTAGCTCAATCAATATTGAAACAAATTGTGTGCTTGGAAGACAAAATGTTATTTTAATTCCCTTATCATTAATTGGAGTGTAATTAACAAGTGTATTCTGCGGCATTACAATATTATGACACGATTTTAATTTATCTAAGTGCTATGGTTTAAAAGTTGCATCTACACTTGAATGGACGCAAGTTTGCTCTCTAGCTCTGCCTGATTGTTTTAGGGAATACAAATATAGGTACATTTATATACTTCTTTCAGTGAATCCAGGCCCAGATGTTTTGCTAAAAATTAATATTAAAAGAAAATAGCGATTTAAAATATGTCATCTATTTTGATTGAATACACAATTGTTTTCTATGGTAGGTTTCAATATTTAAACTTAAAAACAATGTTTCTTGGTTAACATGCTGACATGCCAACTGAGCTGGGATCTGTTAATGAAACTGCTCTAATATTTTAAAACAAACCAGTATTGTTAATGAAACTGCTCTAATATTTTAAAACAAACAAGTATTCTTTAAATAAAATAATACTTTTCTCTTTCTTTTACAGTGTGTCTACACTGTTTTCATATAATTCCTGCCATTCACAACTTATTTGTTTTTTTATAATATTTTAATAACTTATAAATGTTTTTCTAAATTGAACTATTGAATTCAATGGCCTAAATATGGGTTTACCCTTTCACATTGATAAATTAACAGCCAAAGACTAGATGTTGTGCCTGTCTTACTTTTAAGTTAGATTATAAGGCAGGCCTAGCAAGCTGGTAATGGATAATACCTATATGACGTGAATAAAAAACTGATCAAGCCCATAGTCTGGAAATAGTAATTAATGGATGTAAGTATTCCCTGGNCTCTCTATTTTCTTTTCCTACTCTTTATTTTATGTTTTTTTTGTATCGCTTTTTCAATTTTTTCTCTCTTATATCTATGTCTCAATTTTCTCTTTCTTTTTTTATTGTATGTTGTAGAATAGAACAAAATAAATTAAAAATGAGTTTCAAAAGCTTTTATATACTTTAGTTTGCTCACACACTAATGGTTAAAAAAAGAAAACTCTTTGAATTTAAGCATATAAGAAAATATAAATATCCTTAACTTTATTTCAGTTTTAGAAGTTTCATTTGAGTCTCCTACCAAGAGTTTGGACAACATTATTGAGGAAATATTACCAGGTCAACCACATCCTGAGCTAAAAACATCTATCTCTAGTAATGTTTCTTCGAGGCAAAGTGTGTCTGGAGCCAAAGAGGAGTCGTGTGTGATAACCGGAACAAAGATCTCAGAGTTGCTAGCACAATGTACAGACACCATGTCTCCTCTTAGCTTGGCGAATCACATTTATAAACACGGTTTTGTTCCAAAGAAATCTCAAAGGCCCACCTCGAAGATGGCCGAACAAGCTTCATTTAAGGCGTTAAAAGATTTGTCAAATGTTGATGAACAATCCAAGTCAAAGAAGTCCTTTCATGGTGTCACTAAACAAGTCAAACCAACTGTTAATCAACAAACCAGCAGTACAAAAGATGTTAAATCAAACCAGATGTCTTCCATTTCTAGGAATGCAAGAAACAAAGGAAAAGTAATGAAAGCACAATCAAATGTTGTGCATTTGAGTTGTAGTGATTGTTCAAACACAGAGAATCTTAATAAGAACTGTAATTGTCGATTAGGCTCTAAGGGAAGGTGTTCAGACTCAAATATTCCATCAAAAGTAACTCATAACCAGTGCCATAAAGAAGACTCGCTTTCGGTAGTGTCCTTGGAAGATTCCTTAGCGTCTGGAGACATAAGTATATTAAAAAACATTGAGATGTTGGATTTGAGTGACTCGTTAGATCATTTGACAAAGAAACTTAGCAACTGTTCATCCAACTCTGTGGACTTTTCTGTCTTACTTCCGATCATCAGAGAGAAGTTGAGGTGTGAGAAGCAGAACAATACATCTCATGGTGAGTGCTATGTATTTTGTAACTATTTATTAACTTGTAATAACATTGGTGGAGGTGTTGTTGGTGTTGAAAGGGAACAGATTTTAAAACCTACTCTTGCTTGTTAGACCTACATTACACATATCATCTTTGATCAGGTTTTGAATCCCATGTAGTTATACTGAAAGTGGTATTCACATCTTATTTACAAACTAGCGTGGATACATTTGATCTAAGTAACCCTCATTATATTTAACAATGAGATTCAGTTATTAATAACTATTGTCTTATCTTCATCGTAGAACCCCCCCAGCTTGCCAAGTAGGGTGTTTGGGAACAAGATCTACAACTCTGTTCAGAAACATTTCTACTTCTATTCTCTGCTCCTCCCATCTCTTTCTTGGGTTCCCTTGCGGGTTTTTTCTACATAATAATATAAAATGCCGAATTCCTTGTATACACGTGGTATAAAATGTGTTGGTAAAAAAATGGGTCTAATTTTAAAACACATTTATTTTTACACTATAAAAGGAATAGACCTTTCATAAAACAGAACACAATAATAATAATAATAGTAACAAAGCAATATAGATCAAACTCATTATTTTACAAATCTCAATCATTTTATCTTAGAATCTTGAACTCAAATCTGTATCTTGGAAAATATTATGAATACAAGAGGGAATGGAAATATAACAGAATAATATGAAATAGAAATAGTAACTAGATGTTAAAATTATTTGATAAAGTGCATTCATTATACATTCAGTTAAGTATTAAATTAAACAAAATTGCCTATTTGTTATGCTCAAAAAATCTTGAAAATGAACTAATGATTTAACACGAAGTAAACTCACTTCAATTTCCATTAAAACTGGACCAATTTAGCGATACTGTTTGTTCTCTGCCGCCAAAGTAAATGTATCAAATAAAGTGCTACACTATTCTAATTTCTATAAATATCTGTAGGCTCTACTATTGTTTGAAGACTGTATTAGAGGAGACTTTTTTTTTCAGCAAAGTATGTTGTTGCTATATTTAAGTTAGAATTTCTCCATTCAATCCACCAGGGTTCTGAATAGCAATGTGGGTGCAGTTTATGCAGCCTAAAACATGATGGTGGTCGGCTCTGTCATAGAACGAAAGTTCACCATTGCCGGCTCAGCCACTCCAGTGGCAACCAGAGCTCAGGCCGAACATCATCTGCAAACAGTATGAACATTATCTATACAACACAAGATACAGTAAACTGGTCCACATTGCACAAATCCCCACTAACAATTTAGAAAAAAATATTAAAGCTAATAGTTTGCAACGTGGTTGGAATAGCATTGTCATTCTTTTTTCATTAAAACATTATTATATATAAAAATAGGTTGGGCTTAGCCATGGTTATAACTATTTACAAACTCTTTTTTTATAAAGTACAAAACCATTTTGAAACTGTTCATTTGTTATCACTACTTGTTTTTCAGTAAACTTTTTAAGAGTGTTCAATCCTCGGTCTCGGCACAGATTTATCCGATTACCAAACCCTTCCTTCACCTCTGACAAGTCGTGTATTAGTCACAACTTGTGAATGTGGGGAATGCCAGGCCTCCACTGTGGTTCGGATTTCACGTTAAACTGTAGGTCCTCCATTTCATCTCACAATCACCCTACCAATACACATTAACGTAAGTGCGTATAACCCGAACGATTAGTAATATGTGGTGTAATAATAATAATAATAATAATTTAAAGAGTGAATAATTATATAAAATGGTTAGGTTAAGTAGGACTATCAATAACATATAGGTAGATATAAGAGGGTAAGGTTATTTTTAGAATAAAAATTGTGTTATTTTTATCAAAATGCGATGATATTTTATGCAGCTAGCAATGTTATTATTTACATAAATATGAGTCGAATTAGTTTTTGTTAAAAAAATTAGGGCTCGATTCCAGATAACGATTTCACACTTCTGGATACACTATAATATATGTACCAACATTAGGTTACTAGCCCATGGTGAGCAATCAGTAATATTTAATTTTATTCCCATACTGTAAATAAATGGCTCAATTATTAATAAATGTGGTGCTATTGTATTTTGCACTTGTTACAAAATGAGGACTGTATTTATTTATGTCTCCACATCAAGTTAGTTGTAAAATAAACTTATCCTAAATTGTTACTATATTAGCTCTTAAGTGAAAACATTGGCATTGTGGCTGGATTATTTTCCTTAAGGCTCATACTTTTAGCGGTCAAAACATTGTTGTACGTCACAAGAAATCTTTGAGCCAACTTTTGCAAATGGTAATCAAATTATCTTCTCACGTGTCTTTTGCCAACTGACATGACAAATTTTTCTCTTTGAGCATATTCAACAGAGGGATTACCAGGGCCTAGCGTTTGGTGCTTTTTGAAATATCAGACATTTACCTCTTTATGTTTTTCTGATTTGATGTGTTCACGCAGGATACATCTACATTACAGAACTAGGATAAAAAAAAAATTACATTTTTGTCCATATTGTTATTTAAATATGTTAAACACTTTGTTTGAAGTTTGGAACACACTCTTCTTATTTAGCAGAAAGCA